>JAUMHQ010000078.1:12570366-12584065 GCA_032361165.1 Enteromius paludinosus | reverse complement strand
AGTTGCTTAAATATCTTAATTTAACTAATGCCTAGTCCTGGCTTAAGCTAAGCCTCGTTTGTGAAACCGGGCCATTATTTTATTAGCTTCAGCACAACTAAAAATTGTAAAGCCTATCTTCAGTGTTTGCGTCTTTATTTGGAGTAATAATGAAAAGATGTTAATTACTCTCACAACCAACTGAGGGTGCTAAAGCATGTATGAATAATGCAATGCGAGTTAAAATGTCTTATCTTCCATCTTTAGTGTAATATTTGTGTAAAAGTTAAGATTAAGTGAACTTGGAATTAAAATTTCCAGGATTCTTTTTTTTTTTTATTGGTTGTCACACTATATATTGTGCTGATAAAATATTTCTTAAAATTATTAAACAAACCTAAAATGTGAAAGAATACCAGAGCACTGTTTCAGGCAAAAATGTAGTAATAATAATAATAATAATAATAATAATATCATCTATGAAATATAAATAAATGTCATTTTGGAGGATTGAGCTTTGAATTATATATTTGAACCCAACACACAAAGGAAAAATAAATAAATAAACCCACAAGACAAAAAATTGGTTTATAAAATGTAATTAAGCATGTTACATAACATACATAGGGCATAAAACATTGTCACAAGGCTTTTGTGAGACTAAAATTCATGGGAAATAAAAAAAAGAGAGAAAAAAAAAATCAAAATCACATACACAATAGAATAAAAGACATAAAGGAGAAACAAAACATGTAATAGTGGTCGAATCTATAATGACACTCTCTGGACAACCACACACCTGTGCACAACGCACGGAAAAGTACTGAACAGAACTTTAATATTGGCAATATGGCAATTCTCATTCCAGTGTTCTGGACATACATAGGCAATGTTATTTGCCACCGACACAAATTCACCACTAGCAGTCTGAATCAAGATACTCGTTCTTGGTTTCTATCATTCATAACATGCGGTATGTGAAACTACTTTCTAGAGTGGGTCATTTATACGTGACCATCAAAACCATATTACCAAACTGTGCCACAGATTGTGTCAGAATTGGTCTGCATGCTAGTGGGGTACTGCTAACCAAACAGTTTCACTTTTAACACAGCATTACTAAACAAATCAAATCAAATATGCCCTAAGTCGTCTTACAAATGGTTGGAATTTCTATGGATGATTTCGATTTCCATAAAATAAAAGCGAAGGGAACACTAAACAGGCCAAAATCAAGTGAAAAACAGTAAATATATTATTAAACCGTTTATAAACTGAGAACCGTCAGATACTACATACCACTGCATATGCTAATATTTCCAAGTAAAATCTGAAATGCAGCTTGAAAACGTACACCATATTGACAAGTGTTTTTTTTTTTTTATTTCCATACTGAACTATCTAAAGCGTGACCGACCACTGGTTTCAGTGGAAGTGCACAACCCGTGGTAGTGCTGAGGTGAAACAGGTAAGAGTGTTAAAGTACAAGATACAGTAGGTGTATATGGTTATCTAAATGCTTTTAATATCCCTGCAATTACTTTTTAGTCTTAAGACTTACCTGTGATGAAATGCATGTCCTTACTTTTAATTTATTTTCCATTAACTATTACTTTAAGATTATGTTTGTATAAAATGACACTAGTCATACTTTTCTACAGCAGAAACTGCACATTATGGAAGGCCAAGACAAACAAACTAAGGAACAGGGTTTCTCCCCAAATATCTTTCTTTTCTTGTCCAAAAGCTGCACTGTGAAAAGACTAAATGATTCTTTTTTTTTTTTTTTTCATAAACAGCTCTTCATTAATCATGGGTTTGATCTTTACTGGAGGAATTCTGGCATGGAGTGATAAGGAATGGAGATGTGTAAAAAGGTCATTTTCTTTGTTGAAGGAGCGCGTGGTCTAGTTCTCTCCTCCCTCACCTCCTTCTCCCTCATCTGGTGCGTTGTCGGATGTCCATAACTGGTGGAAGAGGAAAATATGACATGGTCATAGTTCGTCTTAATTATACCATTATACTTTTTATTAATATTTTCTACATTAATCAAATTTCTAAATAGTTTTATTTCTGTTAGAAACGTTACTTTAAACTTAATTTTTCATTAGCAATATGCATTGCTAAGAACTTCATTTGGACAATCTCGGTCAATTATTATCATATCCTAACAAACCATACATCAAAGGAAAGCTTATTCATTCAGATTTCAGATGATATACAGATCTACATTTTGAAAAATGTACCCTTACGACTGATTTTGTGGTCGAAGGTCACAAATGTCTTGTTAATGATAACATTTAAAATAATGGCCCTTTTACTGATCTCTTTAACTGCATCTCTCTGTTTTGTTACGGTACATCACACAACTACATCAAACCATTACTGGTCATCTTTGCCTTCAAAAGTCGGTTTTCTCTGCGGTTACTTACTGTGAGGTTGTCTCTCAGTAGCTGCATGATAAGAGTGCTGTCTTTGTAAGACTCTTCATTCAGCGTGTCAAGCTCTGCTATGGCCTCATCAAATGCCTAAATTTGTACAAAAACACATTCGTAAAAAAACTAAGTTTATATACATCATAAAATTCAATATGTACCACAAACACGGTAATTTAAACAGTACCTGTTTAGCAAGGGCGCAGGCCTTTTCTGGAGAGTTGAGAATCTCATAGAAAAAGACAGAAAAGTTGAGGGCCAGACCCAGACGTATGGGGTGTGTGGGCTGCATCTCGGTCTTGCTTATATCGAATGCTTTCTGATAAGCATCCTGAGAGTTCTCTATGGTTGCTGTAAATAAAAACAAAATACTTTGTTAGGCTCGCAATTCATATCAGGTCCAAAAATGTCCAAGAAGCGCTCAAATATAAAATGAATGAGGCAAAAATGTTTCCAAAAATTCTTGCTGAGAATGTGCATCTCTGTTGAGCAGATAATGATCAGCCTATACTCAGACACAAGACAAACTTCCCCTTGTTTAGATGTTTCCAGTTACATCATACCAAGGAAAGTCCAGTCCTAGTTTTAAAGGAAATGCTTGTAAAAGCCACAAAAACAGCATTCTTACTTTTCTTGTCGTCTCCTGAGGCGACCTCAGCGAGGTATCTGTAGTAGTCGCCCTTCATCTTCAGGTAGAAGACTTTGCTCTCAGGATTTGTGGAATTCTGAATTAAGTATTTGTTCAGCAGCTCCTGTAGAAGAAGAAGAAAAGAACAGACACTTTCATGTTATTTCATTAGGCCACCAGAAACATGCAAACCAGCAGGTGAGTGACCTTAAATACAGGTTAAATATCAGCTCATCCTTCTGTTAGCGCCGGTCCCATGCAGACTCAAAGCAGTTTTAAGGGATTTCCCTCCTTCAATTTAGTCCAGGATTAAGCTTAATCTCTGTCTCGGAGACTAGCCCCGAGCTGAAGCGCTCCATCTCTGCATCCGTCTACCCACCTAAGACTGCTTCAGCTGTAATCTGTTTCAGTGAAAGCAACAGCTTTAAGGCACGAGTAAATACCAGATTAACCACCACACCAAAGATGAGACAGATTACCACAGAAAGGCCAACACAAATTCACAAGGTATGACCCACTCCTTACCACGCTATGGTAAGAACAGGTCAGAAAATGTACCATCAAGCAAGAGCTTAATATTTTTCTCCATCCTCCTACACTTCACAGTGCTCTGCTTCACAAACACCGTTATAACAGAAATCAGTAGGAAACAGATCAGAGGTTGGCTCAAATCTAGGATAGTCCAACATTTTACTGCTCTCTCAGTGATTAAAGAGATAGTTCACCCAAAAATAAAAACGGTGACATCATTTACTCACCCTGAATGGCTTACTTGATTCTGTGGAACATTACATGTTTTTGACCTTACATCAAAAGTCTATTGACTTGAATCGTATCATTTTTTTAAAAACTCCTTTCGTGTTCCACAGAAGAACAATCATACCGGTTTGGAGTGAAATGAGTAAACAAGAAAATGACAGAACGTCCCTTTAAGTAAGGTTTTGGCTTGAGGAGTGCAAACTGCACCCAGAAGCTTCAAAACAGACAAAACCAAAAGCGTAAGGAACATTCTCCGGCATGAGGGCCTGTTTCTTCTTGCTTGCCTGAATAGAAAGTCCTGCCAGAGGATTTTTTATTTTTTTTTTTTCATTCTTCACACTTGTCAAGGATTCTCAGCACAGAGATGCCAGTCACTGATGACCAAACCAGAGAAACAAGGTCAGTGCTATTCCAGCATCCTATTTCTGGCCTAAAAATGTAGAAGCTTCTGAGAAAACCAAAAGCAGACGCACATAAAACAGCACACAACTGAGCATCCAAACCCAAAATCTCCTAATTTTAACGTTTTCAGAATCAGCTGAGAAAAATAAAACGTGAAAATAATCGATTTTCAGCAAAATATTAAGCAACACATCTGTGACTTTCAATAGTTATAATAAGAAATGCCTCATCAAATCAATAGAATTATTTCTGAAGGATCATGTGACACTGAAGACTCGATTAATGGCTGCTAAGCTTTGCAATCACAAGAATAAATTAAGTTTTATTATACTATAATACATAAAATATATTATAATATACTAACCCTGACTAGGTTTCAACTGACTAGGTTAAAAAAGTCAGGTTAACTAGTCATCTTTGTTCAAGCTTGAATATTATTACTGGTGGTTCTATAGAAGGAAACAACTTAGATGAATCACTTCTTAGAGAGGATTTAGTGTGCAAACATTCATTTCTGTACATTCTGGGAGCTAAAGCCCTTTCTGAGAAGTTATGCTTCTAATTTCATCCAGCTGCAGTGAAAGTGCATTTTCTGTTACAAATCCACCATACTATAAAATCTGACATAATTATGATCAGACTCCAAATATGTTCAGTTGTTGATCATGAACACACGCAGGCCAATATCTTTATGCACTCCCTTGATGTTCCAACAAATATAAATCCATGCTAAACGCAAGAAAGCCTTGTTCAGAGTGAGTATAGTCCTCCCTACTGAGAGTATGAGAGCTGGCAGCATGTGGCAGACTGTCTGGACAGGTGGGGGTGTGGAACAACCTTGATCCCAAAGCAGATTCAACAGTGAGATGAGTCACAGACACACCCTCAGCCATCACAGACGAGCTGGGAAATCAAGCTGAAGTTCTCGCTAAAGCCGTGCACAGAAACGGCCATGACTCACCGCACAAACACAGACTGGACTACCGCTAAACCACCGACTTACCAGAAAGACAGTGACTGATTGTGAATGCTTTCTATTTCCACAGGAAGCACTTTTTGGAAGTCCAGGTAGAAACTGATAAACCAATAAATGTTTTGTATTTGTGATACGGCAGATAAACGGCCAAAGTTGGCATGAAACGGAAATCCTCCCATCTATATTCTAACCACTGTAAATGATTGATCCATGTATATTACATTTCAGTAACAGCATGACTTTATTATTCTATACTTCTCTGTTTAAAAACCATTTAAAGTTTTAAATGCTACCTTACATTAAGAAAAATGGTTATAAATGAGATTTGCTCAAGATTAGGCTACATTGTAGGGCTGTAACGATACACCAAACCCACGATTCGGTTCGTATCACGATTTTTTTTCGTGGTGGGTGGGAGAAAAAAACGACTTTTAAAACAATTTGCGCCAAAAATGGTCGCATATCTATGGCAGCAAATCTATGCCAATAATAAGCGAGCGCACCACTGATGCTGGCGCGCGCGGTAAAACACATACGCCAGAGAAAAACAGATCTACACGCAAAGAAACAGGAGCCGCAAGCTCATTTCAAAACAGCGCAAATGTCATCTGCGCACAATTCAAGCACTCGCGCGTGCATGAAATGTCATCTGCGCGGAATTCAAGGTAGTCAGGTGTGTCCCGATGCACCCTTATCACACCGCGACACAGGATCGTGGATCTGACTGTCGCGATTTCGGTTTCATGTCGTGTATCGTCATAGCCCTTCTACATTGAAATTATCCGGTCCTGATCACACTATCGGGGCATATTTCTGCGATAACTACCGGCTGACAGTCCATTATCCTGCTTATTACACGGCTACTTGCCACATAAGGAAAAAAACTGGACATGAATATGAATATGAAACATTTTATTGGCATATTAGTTTTAAATTAACATTTTATCCTTCCGCGAAAAGATATAGTACCACGTGACTAACATTCAAACGTTAGTGAGACAATTTATAACATATACATATGTATAATATTAATTATTAATAGGAAAATGTTCCATTGTTAATTGTGGTTGTCCAGTGTTTGTCACAAGATGGCGCCAAACGCTAATCTTTGTTGCCGCGGAGGGATTTTAAACACACAAGTAGTACCGGCTATGCGTTATTACTTTGGAGCGGTTATTATTCGAAAATAATTAACCTGCAAATGTCTCAACTGACCAATCAGAATCAAGCATTCTCCAGAGAGCCGTGTAATAAGCATATATAAGCCACCTAGATACCACCTGGTACTGGCATCTGCCATTAAAAAATAAATTAATTAATTAAATAAAACATTTTGATTTACCAGTTCATTTTACAATATTATTCTATAACAACACATATAGCAACACCCATAAAACAAGGTCTAATAGTAATGAATTGTGACCACAATAAGAGCCACCATTTCAGCTCTTTCTGGGAGAAAATAAACCACGTCCATTTTTAGAACAAACCTCCTTCAGGCAACATTAAACATTGTTGCATTTATTTAAAGAAACAAAGTGTCTGCGTGGATGAGACTAAAGTATTCCAGCAGCAGCACAAGCACAGAGAACAAGGAACTGCATAGCTCACCATTACCCAGCAGGCATTCAGAAAGCGTTACTAAACTGCACCTGAATGCACCTTCACACACACCCACCGCTGAACTTTGATCATCTCATCTCAGTCAGGGCCATGATTTGATTATATAAACAAACACTTCCTTCTGTGGGAAGCGTCTACCAGGAAACACTTCTCTTTTTACATCATACCAATTAGATCACGGGAGGTTCGCTTTACGTAACGCTATTGAATACAAACTGCACGGCTTCAAAAATGGACTCATCACTACATATTCTAGACAGCAAAATAATGAGACTGTGACTGTCCTTGTGCAAGACTGTGCATGCTCCCCTTAATATAGACACCCTCGTCTCCAGCGAGAGCCAAAACTGGGCTGCTGTTCCATCAGAAAAGAGGACATACTCTCTCCCCTGTTATGTGTAACACACACATGTGGTGAACACACACTAATAGCCCTTGAAGCCTCTCTTTCACTCACGACAGCAATTGCCAAATATTAGCCTACTTGAAAAGATGGCACATTGCGTTCCCAAATGCACAATATAAGTGACACAAACAGAGAGCACATGTAGAGACGAGTTTGTATGGGTTTTTTTTACATACAAGAGCCGTACTTCACTCTAAAACATGCAAGTCATGTTTTTATTTCATTCCCTGATAAGTCACATCACAGTTTTGGCTTGATTTGGACTGTGTAGCCCCGTCACAGAGACATTTCTGTTCTTATTTGTGACTGGTATTGCTCATCCACTGCTAGTTTTTTTAGCTTACATATTTTATTACACTGAATGAATGTGCAAAACTCACCAGCACGTCGTTGCAGATTTCCCGCAGTTCAGACTCCACTTTCTCTCGGTATTCCTTCACCATCTGCAGTTTCTTGTCGTTTCCTTCGGTCTTCTGCTCGATGCTGGAGATGACCCTCCAGGCAGACCTCCGGGCGCCCACCACATTCTTATAGGCGACGGATAGCAGGTTTCTCTCCTCGTTAGACAGCTCGGACCCAGCTTCGGTCACCGACTTCATACAGGTCGCCATATCATCATAGCGCTCGGCCTGCTCGGCCAGCTTCGCCTTCTGGATAAGCTCTGTTCTGTCCATCCTGCTGCGTTTCTTTAAGTCTGTGAGTGTTTCTAGGTCTATGGGACACTCGACTGATCAATGGAGGGGAATGAACCGCTGCTTAATCCCTGAAGAGGCCGAGAGGAAGATAATGACAGTCAAACTCCATAGATTGATTAGAGAATAGAGGTCACAAATCATTTACGCGACCCAACCATCCTATTCAATACCATGCATTTTGAAGCGTGTGACTATTTTATGACTTCAAAGACTGGTTTTAGAAAATCAATGTTTGTCATAAACAAACGGAACATCAACAGATAAATTTGTCGCCACCTACTGGCGTGACGAACAGAAAGAGTCACCGAGCGAATCGGTGAACGAATCTTCTGTGGCAATGATTCAAAAGATTCGAATCGCTAGAACGACTCAAAATGCCTACGAGAAGCCCTTCCGTGTGAATCTTACACCTTCATCCTCTACACACGTAACGTTACTAGCGAGTTGCCTAACGTTACCAAAACAGCGTTCCGCCAGATGTTGTCTAGGTAACGCACGTCTAGGTTTAGAGACACGGACTAGGGTGTGTGTGTGTGTGTGTGTGTGTGTGCTGCACATCTGTGTCAGTGTGATCCGTGTAACGTTAGCCCTGCCCTGTTCACTAAAATGTGCATTAAAAGTGGACCCACTGTTTTAACATGAATACACAAAATATAACACTGCCGTTCAACACACCGATCAAAATCTCACGGAGTCGATACGAATCAATGAAATCCAACCCGATTTCCGTAGCAATGAGGTTACTGGCTCTCTATACAAAGCGTTCAATCTCAGCACTCAGATACGCATATGACCACATGATAAACACATTTTAGATTATACCACAAATCTAGATCAAAGTACAGCTATATACATTTTTTTAAAAAGCAATTGTAGCAATCTGACGACCCGCCTTTAACTGCGATGGGTCTCGTCTAGTCCAATGCGTGTTATTATTTTAGACAACAAATAACGTTATATAACAAAGAGAATACAAGCGTCCTATATACACGGTAAATAAATGTTTACTACACTGTAATAAGCAAATCAACCCTTTTTCCTGATCGATATGGACGCAGTTTGGCAGCCCCTCCTGCCTATCATCCGAGGCAGCGAGGTTTTACCGATTACGCCGTCCATTGAAACAATGCAAATTTTATATAAGGATATAAGCTTGTACGACAAATAAGCATAAAACCTCAAAGCTAAAATATATTACACTGCATCTCACCTCTCGATCAATAGTTGACTCCACCGGATTGATAGCCTTTGAGCTTGGATGGTTAGGGAAAAAACGTAGTAGAGGAAGACAATCGAAAGTGTTACCGTAAGACGTCGCTAATGCCGCCTGTCAGCCAATCAGAAGGCGCGCTTCCTTCCTGTCACTCGCTGTACTTCGAATAATCATCCAATAGCTGATTAGCGCGGGGAATGGGGGCGGGCCGACTCGAATGCGTTCGGTTGCCCCGTAGACTCTGACTTGTAGCCACGGGGTTTCCTCCAATTAGAGCAAGGGGGATGACGTCACTATTGCTATGGTGATCCCCCCTCCTCCTACTCATCCCCAGCATCACCATCAGCATCATGATTGGGAACTGGATGCAGCAACAGCAGATCTAGCCTACCTACTGAGACCCAAATACCATCTCTCTAATTAATCAGATTTCAGAGGTAATTGCTTTGGTTAAGGGCTTGGTGAGACTGTACAGGATGTATTTGGGTGTTGCAAAAATGTAAGAAAAGATGCAGTAATCCCAGCTCAGGTGTAAAGTATTCTGAACATAACAATAATGCATACACTTACACATAATAATAAAGTAGGAGTGGCCATTTAACTTAAATAACCATGCCTAAAGGACATCTTTGCAGCCTGTTTAATTGTGACTTCATTCACAATAGGCATGCATTTTTGCTTTTATAAAACGTTTACTTAATATTAAAATATTAAGGACACAATTTAATATAAAAAATAACAGTCTTGGGGTCACTAAGATTTAGTGTCTTATCCTCTTAAGACCCTGTGTCCTCATATGAGGACATTATGTATTAGTGAGTTTTGAGTCAGGATGTCCTGTACATTCACTCCTTGGTATTTTGTAATTATCATTTAAATCAAATAAATTTTTTTTTATATTTTCATAAATCATCTCAGGAAATTCAAATCAAAATACGACTTTCTGTTACAAAACAGGACGCTGATCCTCATATGAGGTCACCGGGACTAAAAGCATGTTTATTACACATTTTAGAAGACATAAGAAATGAATAGGGAAATAATATAGATTTCCAAATTCTATAAAATATTATATATTATTATGAAAATCTTGTCAGATATTACTCCCATTATTCTTTTACCATTACATGTTGCCACAAAAGCACATTAATATGCAAATTTAATAGATACATTGTATATAATGAGAAAACCCATACATGACCGTTTTACACAGATTTTACAGAAAGAAAAATGGTAAAGCCATCATTCTTCTATAACATAGTTGAGAATCCTCTTTATACAAACTAAAAATGTATTGGTGATTTAAATATATATATATATATATATATTGTTTTTGCCTATGCGTGTTCATTCATAACATATAGCATAGCATAACTTATGAATTGCATATCATTTATTTTTATTTTTTTTATTTAATTAATATTTTTGTTGTTCGTTTACATTATTTGTGATGCTCTAAACAATGTCAAATTCCAAAAAAAATTCTCTAGTCGTAAGAAGTTATGCTCACTTTGTGAATTGTGAAATATTATTAATATATTTTATTATTGTTGTGATGGCAAAGCTGAATTCTCAGTGCATTACCCCAGTCGCGTGATTGATAGTATGTAGTACACTTTTAATATTTGTATAAAGAAAGAAAAATAATGAATAAAATACAGCACAGAAAAATGATTAGCCTGACCATCCCTAGAGCCTAAAACCCAGAGAGTTCCCATTAGACAATAGGCCTTTTAACTTTGTTGAAACATGTTTTACTCTCCACAGTCAATTTCCTGTGAGGTAACTAGCAGACTGAGTAACTGGGTGGGGCTGAATGTATGAAAAATTTTCACATCCTAGCTTTGTCTGAACAGGTTAATTTATAGTAATCCATTTAAACACACAATAACTCACAGTGACTGTAGATAGTCAAACATAGTTGGTATATGTTTGTGCCAAAATGACGAAAGACTTCAAGGACAAGCAAGGATTAAATTAAACAGACCTTTTTTTTAGATTTTAAGAAAATGGGAATTTTAGCAGCATTTATACAACTCACACCCTACTTGGCTTTATAGCTCATCTATTTTAGAAAGCAGCAGGATTTCAGTCCTTCACACACAGCCTGCATGGGCAAAGACCAGGCTCAGCTCACAGAGGAGAAGACTTGCTTAATCCCATCTGAAAGGTGATGTGCTAAACTCCAGCAGGTCATGTCATGTCCTACAACCTTACACAAACAACCTACATCGCATATATAGTTCAGTGTGCTTCAGTGTCACATGATCCTTCAGAAATCATTCTAATACCCTAGTAATGGGTGCTCAATGGTTTTTATTATTTACAATGCTGACAACAGTTTTTGCTGATTAAAGGGATAGTACATCCCAAAAATAATATTCTGTCATCATTTACTGTTTGGTTGAACACAAAATATATTCTGAAGAATGCTGGTTGACATTGACTTCCATAGTATTTTAGTTTAGTAGGCCAGTGACTGCTAGCAACTGCTTACAGTATGTAGGAAAGGCAAGTTTATTTATATAGTACATTTCATATGCAATGCTAATTCAAAGTGCTTTATATAAAATAAATGAACATAATCACAACAAATAAAACAAGGAAATTAAAAACTTTTAAAATGATCTAAAATTGATGTAAAATTAATTAAAACAATTAAAAAAACATTATACATAAGATACAGCGCAATCAGTTATCAGTACAAAACTTACCAACCTTTTCTGGAAAATGTCTTCCTCTGTTTTCAACTCGTACAGGTTTGGAATAACATGGGTGAGTAAATGATGACTGAATTCATTCATTTATTTTCTGGGTGAACTATACCTTTTGTATTTTTGTAGAAACCAAGACATTTGTGATATTATCGTCTTTACTCTCAGTTTTAAACAGTTTATTGCAGTTGCGCTAAATAAAAGTATTCATTTTGACAAATATTAAGCAGCAAAAATATTTACCCCGTGAATAAAAACTGAATGTTTCTCGAGCGGCAAATCAGTCAATTAAAATGATTTCTGAAGGATCATGTGACCATGAAGACAGGAGTAATGCAGCTGGAAATTCAGCTTTATCATCACAGGAAGAAAATGAAATCGCTCGGTTGCAAAAGTCTTGTGGGCCGTGTGCTGACATACAGCCCCGTTGCTCTATTTATGTGTAACTAAAAATTTTAATTATATAAGTATGTGCTGTGCTGGTGAATGAAGCAGCGGCATTGAGCAGTCTGTCAGTGATAGTGCTGTCACTGTGACTCACAGGTCGGGTGTCTACGGTCACATCGCCTGAGGGGAATCAATATGTGGTGTCAGTGTTCTGTCAGAGAGGAACAAAGACATTCGCCGACATTGTGTGTGTATGGATACATGACTGCACTCATCTAAGATACAGAAACAGAAGGCTGCAAGACAGCAGACGGACAACAAGCTTTTCTGTCTGCACTGACTCCTCTGAGCCTGCAGAAAGCCTGTGGTCTTAGAGTTCCATATGCAGTAGCAACTATGGAGGTGTTAAAACAATCCGCCCACCCGTAAGCAAAAACACCAATCTATACTGCATGAAAACCCTCAAACACATGGTTGGTGTTGCACTTCACCCTGTCTAAATTTCCTCCGAACTACAGTACATCTCTACCGTTTCACACAGCACCGACATGAACGCTTTAACTTCGCTGGTTCAAAACAGTCATCCATCTTTACCTTAAATTAGATTCTGTTCTAATTAGCATGTGAAAAATACAATAACCTTGTCTCAGTGGATACATCAAAGCCCCTGCTGAAAGCGCTCAGACCTGGAGAACTGATTACCTTATTGCTTTCTCACTGTAAATGAGGAGACCGGGGGGATGTAGCGGTTACGTAGGTGGGTGGGCTCGGGGAGTTGTGTAGGCAATCTGATTGAATGAGACGAGGGTGTATTTCGTACTCTGCATGGCTGTGTGTGAGTGTGTAGGAGTGAAGGGGGTGTAATTGGCCCTTGGCACTCTAATTTTCTGTCCTTTCACCATTGTGATCATTGTCGGTGAGTATGTAGCGTTGGATCCAATACTACACAGCTTTAACGTAGCAACAAAGAGATCTTTTCGTTTCTTCTTCTTGCGTCTTTTGTTAATGTTACAGCCCATATAAATGTACTCTATTTACTTAATTCATTTTACTTTTTTTAACTTAATTTTTATTTTAAAAAAAGCTTATGCTCATAATCTTTTTTTGAATCAAAATGTCACAGTTCCTTCTTGGACGACATCACAAATCCCTCTTCTATTCCTCCTCTCTAACTAACTAGCTCCATTCTAGTAAAGAACCCATTAAACGTTGAAAAGCTAGTTCTGGAAAACATTTATTTTCTTGCTGAATAATTCTGTTTCATTTGGAAAAATGGCACATTGGATACCTGATGCAATAAATGAATACCAAAAACATTTCTTATTCAGCTTCTTTCTGACTAATTTGCACATTTACTAATATACTTTTATATTTGTATATACAATATTTTATATTATATTTACAAATTTATATTTGTCTATACAGCAGAGGTAGGCAACGTCGGTCCTGGAGTGCCACTGTCCTGCAGAGTTTAGCTCCAAC
>JAUMHQ010000078.1:12507423-12556851 GCA_032361165.1 Enteromius paludinosus | reverse complement strand
TATGTCCATGTACTGAACTGTTATTATTCAACCATGCCAAGGTCAATTCAGTTTTCCATTCTATGGCACCTTTAAATATTTTTTTTCCCTCTCGGGGACCGCAGTGTAGCATAACATTGCAGCTTAAACACACTCATGCAGGGAGAAAGATAGTAGATGGTTGTTCACCTTTTGCTTTGATAACAGGACATTTTGAGAAATTGCCCTCATGAATATTATAGTCTATATAGAATATATATAACACAATAGCTGTCCTTCAGAAGAAGCAGAGGAGGTTAACTTCGTGAATGAGTGCATGACACACACATAAGCAGATGCTCATAAAAGATGAAAGGCCATACATAAACAGAGCAGCAGAGACCAAATTAGTGCCTTATTATCATAACACATTCATAGGTTGCTACGCATCAATTCTTTTAAGTGTTTTAAGTATCATGTTGTGTGCCTTCAAAACATGCAGAATCATTGTAAGTAAAGGTAAAGTGGGAGTGAGAGTTTATCAAACCACACATCTACAACATCAGCACTCACTGATTTCCATAAACACTGGATAAAGAGGGTCATTTGAATAAAACATAGCTGTGAATAAAGAAGAACAACTGTCATTAGACCAGACTAATGTCATGTTAGTGAGCTATAGTCAAAACACTGCGTCAATCATTAACATGTTCTTTGTGATCATCAATAACCCCTCTCTCAAATTCTCTCTAGACACGGAGCATGACGATAAGTTCATTTGGGATGTATCCTAATTGTATAATATTTTGAATATTTAAATACACTATATTTGAATTGTTCTAAACGTGTATATATACTTATATATACTTATTATACTTATATTTGTGCAAACAAATCCCATTTCTGTTAAGACGGTCATTATACAGCAAGAAAAGGTCAATGCTGCCCTCTTGTGGTCATGTATAAAATCATTTCTCGGTCCATGTATTTCTAATATTAATTCCACCACGTTTAGTTTGGTTATACATATGCAGAATTAGCACTACTAGAATCTAGTGAATTAATAATAACAATAATAAAAATACACCCAACCTCACATCCATGATTAAATCTTCATGATACAATATTTGAGTTATTCTAATCTTTAAGTAGGCTATCTGACATTTGTCACTTCACTTCAACAAATAAATTAAAATAATAACTAACTTTTACAATTACTGTACAAAATAAGGTAAGTGCAATCAGATTCAGAATATTTATTGTCATTTATACAAAAAGTACAATGAAACTATGTGCAATTCCATTTCTGTCCAAAAATACGGTTTACAGCTAAAACGAATACTGAAATAAATAAATAAATAAATAACAAGACCAATATGTGTGTTTGTGTGTAAATATTGTTGCTTGAAGTATATTTTGTTATTCTTTTACACACATACACACACACACACACACACACACACAAATATATATATATGCATGCACATATATATTATAAAGGAATAAAATATATAGTTTTTGAGCAAAAATATTTACATATCCATGCATTAACAGTAACACGTTGAATTGAATAACTTCTTTTAAGCAGGAAAATTATTCTTTCAGTGTTTAACAGGTAACCTAGTTATTAAACATTTAAGTACATTTAAATTTTAAAAGCAAAAGACAAATAATACACATTTTAAAAACAACAGCAACATATACCTCATTCCTTGGACTTTTAAAAAAAATAATATTTCCCAGGTTCCAACACGCTGAAATCACATCCGTGGCACCTTCAGCCTTCCTCGTGCTTCTGTTTTCACATCAGATAAAAGTCTCGAGCTACAGTAGCATGCATGCATTACATATTTTCTATAAGTTTCATCCATACACTGTTCAGTTATTTGGGCCAGCAAGCATGACTTCTCTACTCTGCATATCCATCATATGGTGTGATAAATACTGTACACTAAATTGATGAGTCTTGTTGCAGCTCTAATATACTGAAGGAAATAAAAAAAAAAACGTACAGAATTTATGCCATAACGCCTCAGTTCGAATGAGAGAAAAAAAAAAAAACTTGTTTGGTTTTGATCACAAATGCCACGTGGTTGTTGCAGCAAACTGACAGTTGAAGAAACAATCCCATTTTCTTTTGAAGTGCACTGATTTAGATCTTGAGGATCATGGGATGGGCAGCAAGACTAGTTTAGAGGTTAACACAGGACAGGTCAGACTGGTTTTCTTTAAGAGCAGTACATTGACATCCACAGAGGTGCTGAGATTCCCTCCAGCGATGACAAGACATTGCTGACCACGTTTCTCTTAAAAAGATTATTTTTAATCGACATCAAAAACATATTTGCTCACATTAATAATTTCTTTAGAACTGAATTCTGGTTTCAGGGTCATTTATATAAAGCTTTTTTCCTGTTGTGTTAGAGTCTTGATATGACATGATTATAAATGTCAGAAAATCATAGCTTCATAAATAAGTAAAACCTGTGCTCTAATCTAGAGATCAACGTAGAAAAATACTTGTCAGTTCTGTCTAATCAATACTGTTTTGATGAACGTGTTTTACTCGAACACTGTTTACAATAAAAATAATAATATTATCAATAGCAATATCACTTATCTCAGGGTGTGTGCAATGCTGCATGATTTTCTTACCTTGTTCAATTTTCTTTCTTTTTTTTCTTTTTTATTTAATTGCTTAATTATCCCTTTAAACCAACAGCTGGAACACACTGAAACACTTTTTCATATTAATAAAATATATGTTATTATATGATATATAACATTCAGACAGGTGTGTATAGCAGAGAGACTGTCTGTTTTAACATAACTGAATACATATTTACCTTTAAAATGAATTTTATTTGATTGACTGTGTTTGTGAGTGGTGTTTTAATCACCGGATTACAGTACATGTCTTTCAGTAATACCCTAAATGCTGCCTTTTCCCCTTTGTCTGCAAAATCTGGCTCAGGTTCAACTGAAACTGCTTGGTTTTTTTTCACAGGGAATCGACTTGCCCCGAGTTTATCTGACACTGTGAAATCCTCTTCCATTCCATACAGTCCCAGCACAATTTCACACTTCACATCAGCCGGTCTTCTGCTCAGACCGAACGGTCTACGCTTTAAACCTCTCTAAAAGCAAATACAAGTAGTTCAGTCTGGGATTGCCTGTAAATTCGACTCAGATCGTAGTTTGTCAGACTGTGATTGATGACACACTTGAGAGGATTATTTGTCGTGCCAAACCATGCCCTGGATAAAGTGTGTCATTTCAATAAAGCAGGAGGCAAAATGAGAATAGTCTATGGTTAATGTGACTCAAACAGTACCAGTCACAAAGCCTTTCTGTTTAGAAGAAACGTTTAAATTATGCTCTTCTCTGGTTTGACACAATCAAGATTTCCGTGGAAAACAGTCAAATCTATTCACAAGTAAATTGCCCTAAACTACTAAATCGATGTCTTGAATTTACATCATGGCTAAGGGCCATTGTTTGAAAAAAAAAAAAAAAAAAAACAGAAGTAAGCAGTAGTTCATTTTTGTATCATAGTTTTAAATCTGTAACTGACGCTTCTATCCCACACAACCCACCCTCATGCACCCTCAAGACGATGTTACAAGCTCGACTTCAACATCAAGTGTGGTTGAGCTTTATTAGAGATCATATGGATGCATCAGATCAAAATTAAGATTACCCGAGATTGGAAAATTGTATCACCTAATAGAACGGGAACATGGTGTGTTTCATCGAAACTGAGGCACTTTTCATGATGAAAGGAAAATTAATGATGGCAAACCTAGAAATAAATAACGAGAAAAAAGATGAATCATATTTTGACATGATGAAGGTCAAAAGCACACTGCTCAAGCAATCATACAAGCTGCTGAATGACAGTCATTTTATTAAATATTGCGTCCGAAAAGTACCTAGAATTTTATACGCTGACATTTTTTTAACATAAATTTTTAGCTATAAACACATTTAGTTGACTTCATGCTTTTTTCAAATTTAAATGTATGCTGTAAAAAATATTCTGTAAAATTTACAGTGAAAAACTGGTAGCTGTGGTTGCCAGGATTTGTTTGAGGTTTTACAGTTTGAACTTAAATTGACAGTTAAATATTGTAACATCAATAACTGATATAATGTTATTATACCAATCTATTGAAGTATTGAACTATTGAATTGATTGCAACCACTTGTTGCATCATTTTTTTCAGTGATATTACTGAAAATAAAGCAAGCATGCATTAATGCTGCTCTTTTAAAACTTCTATTCTATCAAAGACTTCTGCATGACCATGTGCATGCAGTAATGACTGCTAAAAAATCAACTTTGCATCACAGGAATACATTGCAAATAGAAAGCAGTTATTATTTACTGTATTTGCAATTATTATAACAATGCAGCCTTGGTGACCACAAACATATTTTTAACTGCTAAATTGTATTTTTTACTGTTTTCATTTAGCAGTTGCAAAGCATGTTGTTTGAATAAATGAATTAAATCTTGTTCATTTCTTAGCTATAGGGCAAAAAGGTGAACGCTTTTAAAAAATGACTTCTCGTGGCCTCTGGCCTTTTATTAGGATGATAAATGCGCGGTTTGCAGCTTTCTTCAAAGCTTTGTATAAGAACGTGTTTTCTTTCAGTACCTCACTGACAGATATTAACACTGTGACACTAACCTGGGCGGCGGAGCATTGTAACGGGAGACAGATGTGTGTACAGGGCTGTTTCGTGGTTCTGAGACTGAGGTGACGATAATAAGTTCAGTGTAATGGCTTTGGCTTGGACTCAAGTGAAACCTGCCTGTTCCTACCTGCCCTGGTGTTTGACTGAATGTTACTGTGCCTCCATCACACATGCAGTACACTGTATCTGTCTGCATATCTGTGTGACAAACGGACAGCTTTTCTTCCTGTTTGTTTTTCCTTTCTCGATGCCTGCGCATTTCTCTCATTTTGCACGCAGTATTCTGGAACATTAAGGTCTATGCTTGCATCACGGTCTGAATCCTGCACAACCTGAAAAGATCCGCCAGAATGTTGAATTAGAAATCTAAAATCTCTGTAGCTGAAAACTTGCCTGAGCTGTAAAAGAAGCCTAACCGGGTATGGCGGAGAAGCACGTTTAACCTCTGTAGTTTGAGGTTGTTCTACAGGTCCTAATCTCAGTTCTTCACAGTGTCAACCGCCCTTAATAACGGCCACATTCGCAGCAGTGTTTCAAGTGATTTCTAATGAAGGCTCAATCGCCGTTGCTTCCAGAGGACAGCCCTGGGTGTGACATACGCATGTGTTGACTTGCTCGTTTAAAGTTCTTCTCGTATCAAGCTCCTGTGCCTGTATCTTTGAGCATCAGGTGTCATCTTAAGAAAGTCTTTGTGCCTTCAAAAGCTGTGGCGTGTAGCAAAGAAAGAAAGAAAATGCTACTTGACCTCTTGATGATCCGAGATCATTTCATAGCATAAAATCTGCTCTTCTCATTTTGCACTGATGTCATATTTTATGGCTTGGATGGAGCATAGATTTATCTTTATTTATCTTATTTTTTATCTTTTTCACTATGGACCTAGTGCAATGGTGTACTGAGTATTGAGTGCATGATAGTATGCGGTGCCTCTCCATAGGCATGTGTGTGTGTGTGTCACGTCTCTATCTCATGACCTAAAAACAAAGGTGAGAGGTACTAAATCTGCCGTGCAACATTCTGTGAAACTGCTGCTGATTCATCACAATTCTAGAGTCTAAACAAAGTGCATTTCCATTCAGATTAATGTTGCAGCTATTTAGATCTATTAATGAAAAGGTTAAGCTATATCACTATAATTTTTGGAAACATATCAGTAGAGTCCAGGTGACAGGGGAATTCTGATATTTCAGGATACTTTGCAGCAGTTCTGCTCACGACTAATTTGGTGGCTAATTCGTACGACCTTACTCGTACGATTTAGGGGCAGGGTTAGGTGTAGGTCATGTGAGGTTGTACGAATTTATATGAAATAGACACCTTGGAAAATAAGTACGCATTGCCGTCAGACTGGGCTGGTTGTGCAAACATCTGCCCCTCTGCATTTTCCTACGTTTCAAAACAGGATGATTTATTAAAGTATCAATAAATAGGCTTAATTGTAATCAACACGCACTTGTGCTTAAAATCCTAAAAGCATAATTTAAAAAAATTACAAATAAATCTTTACATGCAGAAATTGTAAAATGTTAATGTTAAATAATACTTGAACAATTGTTGTCATGTTGACTAACAGACCAAATTTGAACTAGTGTTTTAATGTTACATATTTTAATGTATTTATTTTAATATATCTTAATTAAGATTAATTAGAAATTATATGCATTTATTTTGCATGCAGAAATGTGTGTTGCATAAGAGAAGAAAAGATGAAATTATAAAGAAGTCTTAATTTGGTGGTAAACTTTTAGGTTACTGCCTTTTCAAAACGGGTAAAAAAAACCCTCTTAATCTAAAGTAAACTGACTAATAATTTAAATCATGCTAGATTCAAAATAGAGCCAAATGTACAGGTTTATTGCAGGCAATGCAACCAGAGAAAGTGGCATACTGGCAAATCACTCAAAATCTTAACCGTGATCTTTTTAAAAAAAGTAAGTCTTCGTTTAAGTGCTGGAACCAGATGGAATGCTGAAAGTTTTGTTTATCAGCATTCCTGTACAGTTCCCGTTGAAGCAACCAGTAAACAACAAATCTGAGAGTGTCCCGTCATTTTTACTCACTAGTCAAAGCAAGAGTTTTCAGCATGAACTCAAGCTCTGCGTGTATGTATTTCTACTGATTAACTCCCTAGTATCATTATATCTCCTGAGATATAAAAGAGCAACCTCTCGGTGATACAAACATCCTGCAAGATGTCTATGTAACAAGGGGCCACCAAAAACACTGTATTAGGCCTAACCTGGTATATGCAAAATATATGTACATACAAAACAGTGCTTTTAAACAAACTACACAACCCACAAGTCTGACTGCATGTTTGCTTTAATAATTAGTTTTGTCACTCAGCAATTACCTCAGTAAAAAGGGGGACTTGGAAAAAATACTGTATCATTTATTTTCTCGGCGGACCGTGTCATGCAGATTACAGGTTCTGTCAACCCTCTGAGAATTATTTTGGCTGCAAGTATCTGCTTATCAAATGTACCTGTCATATTTTTTTTTTAGACGGGCGTGCTGAAGCATTGCTCTGTGCTTTAAGCGCGTTTCAACCTGCGTGCTTTAACCGCTTGCGAAAAGGAAAGAAATTGGTGAGTGAAACTGCAGTGGAAAAAGGGTCAGTTTTTTAGTCTTGACAGTTGCAAGCTCAAGCCAATCAGATGTCTTGCGACATCTTCACAACAAAACACATCCCACCATCTATTGTTGTACAAATGAACTTTTTCACCCAACCCACTGGGCAGAACCCTGGATATATCATGAGTCAACATTCACAGGCAGCTTGCTCCAACATGAAACTCTAGTTGCCTGTGGCAAAGATTGTGGTCATTGTTTGGACTTTGAAATGCTTCATTTTGGCCAAATACAACTGGTCAATAATGTAAAATATTCAATAAAACATACAAATCAAAAATACACTGACTAGTATGATAAATTTTAATTTAATTTTATTAAATTATTTTGATATAGAGCATAAATGAATAAATGCCCTGATGTCTTAATGAATATTAGATATCATGTAATGAAACCAGCAAAGTAAAAAAAAAACTGAAGCTTGCAGAAAAAACATAAAACATGGAAATGACATCACAGAGAGGACCACTGCATTTGCAGTGATGGTGTGACGAGATCAGTTTCTTCAAATGTTAGACAATTTGGCCTTATTATAAGACAAGGTTGTAAAGTGTCATGTGGTACAACCTTTAATAAAATTGCTAATTTATTGCATTTTTTTATTATTAAAATTTATTGATAATAAAATAATTTAAGAAAAAACAATATATATATATATATATATATATGTATATACACACACACATTATACACATTATACAAGTATTTTGAAAATATTTACATGCATTTGCATTTATATATTTATATTCGTAGAAATGTATAATATATATTAAAATAACTTATTTTTCTTAAATATATACATGCATGAGCGAGTATTTATATATCCATAATAAATATACACAGTACACACACATATATTATACAAACAAACCTTTATTTTGGATGCGATTAATTGCTTGACAACACAAATGTATTTATTTAAACAACAACATCTGAAATGCCTCCAAAACAACTTTATAACAATTAAAAAATAATAACATAACATAAATAATAATGATTAAGATGTGTATGGGTGAAAGATCAAAAGAAATTGACCAAATAGTTTTTTGGAAAGCACATTAAATGTCTGCTTTTAGGTTTGAGATAAGTTTTCCAAGAATAAAATGTCTAAATTCGTTTGAAATTATGTTACATTGTCATTCAGTGTAACACAACATTTATGTAAAAATTCAAACAACACTGCTTACTCTGACTTAAAATATTTGAAAGAATAAAGAAGCATATTAAATTTTATTGTGCTTTAAATGAGTAGATGATTGAGGTTAGGGTTGGGGGGAGGGGGGTATACATACAGAATATAAATATTCTTGTAAAAATATATATAAATTTGATTATATGATTATGGTTACACCACATGACATTTAATTAAGGATTTAAAACGTTTTTGAAAAATGAAACTAAATAAATATCAAACTTGGTGTCTCATTATATTTTAATAAAACAATATACTCTTTATTCTAATTTAAAAGCAACTAAATAATCCACTAAAAGTAAATTAACTAGTCGGTTGATGTCCCATAAAACCCGACCTTTCTGCTGACCTCAAGGGTGTATCAGACATGAAAGGACAGGGATAGAGTAGGGTTCAGCATACGGGCCCACGCTACCCTCACCATCTCGCAGTGTTTGCACTGTAAGCACACAAGACAGCTTGATAACATCTTCCTAATAGTTTCTCCAAAACACCAGAGCTTATCCCAGCAACCTTCACCGCTGCTCTGTTTATTGGGAAAGCGCAAAAAGCAGTTAGTCATTTGGGCATGTCAATTTCAGCCCATCATAGAGATCCTTCAGTATTTCTATTCTATTTGCTTAACATCCCACTTTTGTCTCGAGGCAGTAACAGGTCAAATGGTAGCGAAGAGGTGAGCAGCCGTTACTGAGAGCAAACAGGATGTGGCTTGGATGTAAGGTCTATCAGTAAATGACTGTATCGGTCCTGACTGAACAATGAGAAACACTAGACTTAGACAAGCGCAGTCAGGATCAGTCCTGGCAAGCCTAAAAGGTGGTCTGTATTTGCATCTTATTACCCTCACATCCTGGTACTTATGAGTGGAGCTGGCTAATAACTGTCAAGAGCAGGAGCGAGGAGAGAGAACACAAACAGAGAGGAATCACGCACCACATCCCAAGGGAACTGCAAATAGACTCAAGCAAATCCAGCCATCCCTCCTTCTAAGGAATATGTTAATCAATATAATTTCAGTACTAAGTGTCACAGTGCACACTGTATATACAATATATCGGTATTACATATTTATTTTAGTTTCATGCTACAATGTAAAGAAAATGGTGTAGAAATGTACAACGGTGCATTTGTTCTATTCAAAATTGCTAATAAATGTAACAAATTATCAAAGAATTGGCAAGTAACACATTTAAATAAATGTGATTTTATTTCATTTGTTTCAAGTATAAAGACTAAAATAGTATTTTCTTGTAAACAGTTTCACTTGATCATTTTACAGAAGGATGCATAAGCTTGTCAAGTTTACATCATCTGTTTGTCATACATGCAAATCTCTTACTGCTGCTACTGTACTTCCTTCTTGATGTTTTCTATAGAATACAGAAAACCGTATCCATTTTTTGCAGTATTCATCTAGTTGCACACATTTTAAAAAAGAAATACGACAAGTGACAGCTGTTCGGTACTATTACAAATACAAAACGCTACAAATTTGCAGATCTGAAACAACACCAAAAAAAATAATTGTGGGATTTTCTGGGTTGACTATATTCTGCTTCAGGCTTTTAAGGATTTTCTTTGAATGCATAGTTTTGCAGGGTGTTTTTCAATGGGTGTTGGTTCGGTTGTTTTGCTATGAGCAAGAGAATAAATCCTTATTAAGTTAGTTTCATGTGTACGATCGCGTCTCGTTTTTGAGTTCAAACAGGGCCTTAGGATTTGGAGTAAATATGTTATAAAATATTATATTACGGACATTTTTTTAACCAAAATAAACAAGTACCAATACCTAAATGAGGTTTTCCCAGTTACCATCAACTATTCTAATACGTTTCTGCTGTCAGCACACATTCAAAGCCATGACAGCAAATATAAACAGTGTGCCTGCTCAAGCAAGAGTCTGAGCATTAGGGTAAATAAACATTGCAGCAGGACTCTGAGAGAAGTGTGTGTGGAGGGGGAGTATAAACTGAAAACTGAATGATAGCATCTCTAAAGCCCTCTCTCGCTAAGAGGAGGTGATGTTTTCTTTCTAATCTCTGTAACATTTTAGGTATTATCTGTACTAAACTGCATAAATGTACTTATCCAGTAGTGAGAACGACTTTCTATGCTCACACACGCATATTAATTACCCTTTAATGTCACAGAAACTGAGGGGAAATGGTTTTGAATGACATTGGGTAATTTGCATATTCAGAAAATGTCAATGTCTTTTATAAACTGCTCCTTTTGGCTTTAGACTTCTTGAAGACAATTAAAATGGTATGTAAATAAACACAAATCAGTGTTTTGCTCATAAATAAACAAGGAGATCATTCAAAAGATTACTGATTTGTGTGTGTTATTTTATAAGACAACGTTTAGGTTAACATCTGTATCTTTTCCTTGAACATTTACATCATACTGTAAGCACGCAACATTGTTATGCTATAATTATATAGTATTATGTAAGTGATAGATCAGTTTTATTAAATATACTTGCATTAACCCCATTTTTTTTTTTCAGTTAAGGAAATCTTCAGTTTGGGTTGGTGTGGGTGTTCACAGCAGTTTGAATCGGGCCTATCCTACTACGCTAAATGAACGCAGGGTACTTAATGCTGTATTGGCAACACCTAATATTGTTATGCATACAAATCACAAGAAACTAAAGACACATGAATAGAAATGATGCCGAGAAGACTTACAAAATTAAAACTAATTTACAGCAAAATAACTAATTTCACCGTTCGGATTTGTCTCTTACTCTCTGGTGATAACAGTGTAGGGCTATACATGAGTTGAAGTTAAAAGTGCAACTTTAACATTAAAGATATTCTATCAACCCCAGGCCGTCTTAAGCATGCAGTAAGACAAAGCAACAGTTTACACTTTTAACATTTTTAACGTAAATGTTGCCATAATACAGAAGCCTTAGCTACGCTGTGCGATGATTAACAAGTTATATTTAATTGCATTACATATAAAGAAGTATCCTTTGTGCTTAATCTGAATTAGTATGTACATTTTTGCCTCTCTAAATTACAAAATGCAGCTCTGAGCAATTTGAAGGTCATCCAGACACAAAAGCATATTAAGGTTTTGCTGTCGTATGGTGGTAAAATAAAAAAGGCATAAATAAATTGAAACACTAGCACACTGCACCATTAATTTCACTGGGTTTTTGTTAAGTTAAACATGCACAGACCATAAGCAATGAGCGTTGCTGAATATTAAGCTCCTCCTCTCAGGTGTAATCCAATCCAGTGCCCTGTCACAGGTAAAACCGGCCCCAATTTCTCAGTATATCCAAAAAAGCGAGAAAAGCCAACAAAACCCGTTCTCATACAAGCAATTCTAACGCAGCCCTCATCCCATACTGAAAACGTAGCTCCATACAAGAAGAAGAAGGATCGGATTTACAGTACCAACTAGAAAGTCCAGTTCGACCATAAGAGATGTCACAGGAGCATGACAAGTAAGTTCACCACTGCTAGATCCATAGTCTACCAAGAGATGATCAACAGAAAAGGATCCCTTGATTGAAAAACTTGCTTTTACTTTACTGCTTAATCTTGGTTAATTTGCTGGAACTGACACAGATTGGCTTCTTCAGTCTGACTCGTCTCAGTAATTCTGGAAACTGTCTTACCACGAGGAGTCGGACTGACAGCCGAGAGCCGATTCCGCTACACAGTTGTGCTGTCTGAGCTCTTCACTTCACCTGTCATGTTCAGACCTGCTTCGGCCACAGGTGTATCTGCACCTGCCGCGGGAGTTACAAGCGCTACGCTCTATGTGTCAGACTTGCGTGTTATTTGGCTTGCTCGTTTGTATTTTTTGTGTTCGTTTGGAGCGAATTTACACTTAACCCTAAAGGCTCAATAAGTACAGGGCTTCTTGTGGGTACATCTGGAAACAACGTCTGTGTTTTCGGAAAAGGTAATAACTGGCAGGTTTTTAGATGGTAAAATATTTTATAATGGCAGTTAAGTGTATGATTATTCTACAGATTAGCATGTTAAATGTTGTTTTGAAAGAAGAGTTGATCGGAACAGCACACCTGCTTTCTAGGCGTTGGCAATTCCTTCTCAAAAGCAGCGTTTAAGTCTTTTGTACGTTGTTTAAAGCATGCAAATCTGAGGTGAATCTGCTGTGAATTTTTGGGAAAAGTTTAGGTTTTACTTTTTCTTCTCAGAATTGGTTCGCCTGTACTTAGTATACACCCAAAATATTGTGCCGTTGATGAGCTTTCCCCCATGCAAACAAGAGCTTTGTTGACTACCATCACCATAGAGTAGGCAACGTGAGACCTTGTGTCTGTGAATCCTGAAGAGAAAACTAAAACTCTCCTCTGTTAGTGTTTGGAGTTTGGCGGATGTGGCCACAAACGCCTCATTAGTAATTATGCGCTTGGTCGCCTCTTTTGTTTTAGAAGTGGGATTGCGTGTCCACAAGGTTTTATTGTCCCAGGATAACGGATCTATCAGGTTGCAAAGCTAAAATCAAACAGGGAGAAAGAATGGCACAATTAGTTATCAAATTACTCGTAATCCGTTTGCGTTAACCAACTTGGATGCTAAGTTTTGTCATAGCAACTTTTTATGGATTCATTCCATTATTAAAGGCTAGGGTGTTGTGTGACAAGGGACTAACCATCACCAGGACTGTCATGAATGAATTAGAAAAGGCATGTTCTTAGTTTACACATTTTATCTTTTTTTTTTTTCTTCTGAAATGTTCTTCCTTGAATACGCAAGTTTTTTTTTTTTTTCTTGCTTTAACCTCGCCCTGCTTTCCCACCCAAGTTAAAAGTTGAAAAACAAACTCTACCCGGTCCTTATTTCATTGACAGACATTTCAACACATGAATACATTTAATGAGCACTGAATCAGAGTATATTCAATCTCTGTAAGCCACCTTCTTCTAAATAATAGATGATGGTACTCAAGACTGACATAACCATGACGAAAGTGGCCATAACCGGTTTTCTTAATGAACTTTGTCACAGTCTGTGAAAAGTCACTACACCTCCTTCTGACACTTTACTGGCCGTCTTACTGGAAGAGCCAGTGAAACATGCTGTCAAACGGGAAGCTGCGGTTTGTGCAGAGATTTGTTGTTTGGGCCAGGTTTTGTCACAGATCCTGAGATAAAGAAGGCCAGCTCTTTTGTTAACTTTGACACCAGCAATAATGTCAAAACATCTTCAGCTTGTTAACGCTTGACATCCATCATTTTCTTCTGACTCACAGGCCGTCTACCTCCTCCTGACGATTTATTTAGCTCTTGTCCTAATAATGAACTCTTCCTCACAGTAAGCGGGCAGTGCTCGTGCTACAGAATGATCCGGCTTACAACCAGCGGCGGCCCTACACGAGTGAGGATGAGGCCTGGAAGTCATTCCTTGAGAACCCCCTGACGGCCGCCACCAAGGCCATGATGAGCATCAATGGAGATGAAGACAGTGCAGCAGCTCTTGGTTTTTTATATGAATACTACAAGGTATGACTAGTAGAGATTAATCAATAATAATAATAATCATGTGTTATGCACTTTTTGCAAACCCAAAATCCTGCTATAGCAATAATACCCCAAACACAATAAAAATATAAAATAAAATGAATATATTTCATATAAATATCTAACTACGTAAAAAAAAAAAAAAAACGTCTCTTCATCTTAAAACGTCATAGAATCATTTTAAAGCAACAACAAACCCCTATTTAATGCTTATAATTATTTGCGTGCTAAATAACGAAGTATTAATTTAATGATATCTGACATCCTTTTGTTTCAGAAAATGTCACCTACTGTAGTATGTTAAATATGTTCACTGACAGATATAATGGGTAAAGCTGATGCTATTGGATGTGGTCAGACTTACACAGAGTTTGTTTACTTTCCCCAGGTGCCGCGGGATAAGAGAACAATATCCCAGCCAAAGGCTGACGTCCTGGGCTCTGATGTGGATCCCAACAAAAGGTGAAGCTCTCATCAAAGATGCAATAGTGAATGCCGTTTTTCCCATACTGAGAAGATGACCCTACGTTTTGTTGTTTGTTGCTAGGGCTGCGATTGGCTTATTAATCTACAAAAATCAATAAAGAAATTTTTCAGCAAAGGTCTGCTCGCTGAACACGCTGAAACTATTGACATCAGTGTAAAAAAATAGTTTACTAAACAGTTCGGAGCACGTGAGCACTTTATCATAACTTTTTAATATAAAGTTTAACGTTGCTCGCTTGTGTAGTTTAACGCATTTAAGAGGGGTTTTTCCCAGCGCAGATATATGTTATTATCTGTAGTTTATATTTTATTATTGTTTAAAGCCAAGCAAATATTCATATTTCGCCAAAAAAACAACAACAACCAAGCATGTAGTCGATTATACTTACGCATAGAGATGCGCATGCGCGTCAACCGGAAGCAGCACACAACGGCAAGGGAAGGGAAGATATTATTTATTTGAAGTAAAAGATGTATTGCTATAATTTCCATGTTTTAAAATTGTACATATTAAGCAAGTCATTTGTATACAAATATATGTACAAGTTGACGCTTGACGTGTTTACCTTTTAACATTTAGTAGCTTCATTTTTAAAATAGGTCTAATGTGTTGATTATTTTTTTCAGTGGCTAGTAGGACTAGGTTTATCTTTGATGTTAGGTTTAGACATGATTGGTTTTCAACAGCTGTGCATTTTTGTTTGTTGCAGTTAAATGTGTACTTTCTACATTTATCATCTGTCATAGAAAATATATTAGAAACATTTTTATGCTGTATACTTTATTTTCCAACAGAAACGTATTGACCACTCTCCTAGAGCCATCGCCAGAGAACCGAATCCAGGTTCTGAAAGGAGTAAATATTGTTCTTCCAGGGAACCAGCACACTCAAGACAAGAGAGGCCTTTTCCCCTCACCCGATACTACGGTGACAGTATCCATTGCGCCTGGGTCAAACTACCCAGTAAAGACTGAGGGTCCATCACATGGATTCTCTGTCACAGTCCCCAATCCCCACTGCTCAGAACCAAACAGTCACACGGTGGTATTCGACCCTCAGCTCCCCCACAACCAGTTCAGTCCGAACACACAGCCACGCACCCCAGACTCGACTTTCCCAGAGAACTCAGATGTGAGTTCTCACACACACACACACACATACACATCTCCAGTCTCCCACCCTCAGACAATACTTCATTTACCTGGTGATTCTAAAGACATTGTTGTATTGAGCCCCCTCCCTATTTTTATTTGAACATGCCAAAATAGCAGCTAGCATGTCATTATGCCATTGTCTCTCTTACACAATAAAGTGCTGTATTTTCCTCTCACATAATAGCCAGGGCTTTCTCTCTCTCTCTCTCTCTCTCTCTTTTGCCCGCTCTCATTCCCGCTCCCTCTCTCTACCTGCTTTTTTTTTTAAACCTGGAGGGAGGATTTCCTTAGAAATGATAGTGCCACAAAAACCTTGCACACACAGGGAGAGCCGTTTGTTTTTCCTTTTGCTATACCAATCAGCTTTCTCCCTCTGACTGAATGAGTGGTGATGTGGTGTGTTTTGTGTACCACAGGTGTTCGCGTTCCCAAGGGATCTCCAGTTAGGCATGGGTCCCATCCAGCAGGAGGACTACGCCGCTTTTGACACGGTGTCAGGGTATGTCAAACATAACCTCAGAAAAAGCAGCTTTATTAATTAAGAGATAATTAAGAGATAGCAGAGTCTATCAGCCGAGTGTGCGCAAATAGCACGAACAGTGTCACTGGTGCATCGTCCTGACAGGTGCTCATGGCCCATATGTAAATGAACGTCAGCCTATAACAAATATAACTAGCTGCCTTTTCTGTGTAAGCGCAAACATGGAAATTGTCATGGGTGTATTTGACGCAAATATGTATTAAGTGATAACCCCTTTTTTATGTTTGTTCAACAGTAATAATTTTGAATACACATTAGAAGCCTCCAAGTCTCTCAGACAGAAATCTGGTGATGGCACAATGACATACCTCAACAAGGGACAGTTTTATCCCATCACCCTCAGGGAAACAGACAATGGCAAACTGCTGCATGGCCCCATCTGTAAAGTCAGGGTAAGAAGAGTAAAATATATATATATATATATATATATATATATGAAATACTAATATTAATAAAGACATGACTCTTAAAGACATTCACTATATTTGTTTTCTAACTGCTTGCTCTCTCTCTCTCTCTCTGTATATATATATATATATGGAAATGGGAAATTACATTGGTTTGTTGAGAGTGTGTGTACATGTATGTGAAAACAGTAACCAATACTATGTTGCTTTTTCAGAGTGTTGTGATGGTAGTGTTTGGAGAAGAGAAATCCAGAGATGACCAACTCAAGCACTGGAAATACTGGCACTCAAGACAGCACACGGCCAAGCAGAGATGCATTGATATTGGTGAGAAGTCTTTGTCTTGGGGTATCAGTACACCATCACTGATCTCACTCATACTTTCATGTCTCTTTGATTCTCTTGGTCCAGTGTAGTTCAGGGTGGAGTAACGAGCACAGATAGCAAACAGTCATATAGACAAAGTGGATGCAGGGGGGCTGCAGGTGGGGACTAGACAATAGGTCAAGGGGAGAGCCATCAATGACCTCCACAAAGAACACAACAAATAAAAGATGAGCACTGTAAAACATGAAAGGGGACACAACATTATCTCGCTTTCAATGAAAGTTGGCTTCTGAGGGGAAAGAACCCTGTAAGATTTAAAGGGACAGTTCACTTGTTCCAAGTTTAATTCTTCTGCTGAACACAAAAGAAGATATTTTGAAGAATGCTGGTGACTGAACGGTTCACAGTAGCCATTGGCTTCTATGGTATGGAAAAATACTATAGAAGTCAATGGCTACCATCAACAAAGGCAAACTATCCCTTTAATGTCACAATATTATACTAGTAAAGTCCAACATATGTCTAAAAAAATGCATTATTTTTACTAATTAATTAACCACTCTTAATTTTACCGTTATTATATAAAGCCTTACATATGTCTGCAACTAAGATTTTAAATTATGATACAACACATTCCCTTTCCCATTTACCTGTTCTCTTACGAAATATAAATCATCTTGTCTCCCACAGCGGATTACAAAGAAAGTTTCAATACCATCAGCAATATTGAGGAGATTTCATATAATGCCATTTCATTCACGTGGGACATCAGCGAGGAAGCAAAGGTACAGACATTTTAGGGAACTTCTAATGTTTGCATTGCTTTAGTGAAAAATAATAATAAACAAAATGATTGCTCTTTAATTTGATTTGCCTCTTGACATCTGTTAAAGAAAATAAGTGACTTGGTTAACAGGTGAATTATAGCAAACATCTATTTTTTTTTTTTTTTCATTTGTTAATTTCCTAGGTATGTATTTTTGGTATGCGGATAAAGGATCTTAAAATAGACATGACCTTTTAGGAAAAGTATGACTAACATGAAGATTTACACTCAAAATATACCATATGCATGGCACTTAGAGTACATGATTGTGCTGGTTCCTGAGAAACATTAAGAAATATCCTAAGAAAGTGTGAAGAAGGGGACTTCCAAGATTAGTTTGGTTACTTGAGCTGGGCATCAGTGTTTCTTAATACTTGCCAATAGCTTTACTTCGTATTTTTTAAAGATGAAGATGCCGGGCTGATAGATATGTGTTGTTTCAGTGAAATTAGGATTATGTGAATGCTGAATTGATTAGTTCTCAGATCGTTAGGCTTGACAGCCCTATTTTGGGTTGAACTGATGGGCCTAACAATGGCATGAAGAATGAGGAAACTCTGACAGGGGAGCAGTGAGCACTGACAGCTAAAGGAATCCTGTTTGACGAGTGTGTCGAGACTAGTCGGGTTAAACCTGTCGCAAAGTGACAAACAGATTTTGGTTCAAATCCTCTGCCTCAGTCTTGGTTTTGATTTTTCTGTTGTTTCCTAAGTTGAAGCCGATCTTTGTGAGAAATAGTCCTTGTTGCGCATTCATGTAGTTAAAGTTCTTATTAGTCACATTAAAGTAAACAATCCAAAGTTTAAAAATTGAAATAGTGTATTTTTGCACTGAGTAGTGTTGTCCCTTAACCAGGATGCAGATCATAAGATAAGACCGGCGCTGTAGGATACTCATCCGTGTGCACAGTCTCCTGTGTGCCGACTGTTTGCAGTGTTATGTGGGAGTGGTTTAGATTCTGTGTTCTTGGGAAAGACAGAAAGAGAGAAACAGAAAGTGGAGAGAGAGAGAGAAAGGGCAAGACCCTGAGAGGTTTGGAAAAGATCGGTTGGAATGGGTTTGTAGCGCTCCCTAGCGGACTTTTAGAGAAATCTAATATTAAAGAGCATTGAGTGCATGCTTGTGCAAATATTTGACCACATTTGTTTGTCATTCTTATTCTTATTTTGTCTTAGGCCTTTTGTTAATAATCTATTGTTACGTAATATGCGGTATAGTCTTTGAATAAAGTTCAAGTAAATCTTGCTTTGGTAGGAATAAACACATGCTGTTGGACTTGTATATATATACAACCATTCAAAAGTTTAGGGGCAGGAAGATTTATTTTGTAACTTTTGTTCAGTAAGGATGCATTCAATTGATCAAATGTTGTTACACGTTGTTACAAAGAAAATGTCTACTTTATATCCATCAAAGAATTAATTTTTCATTATAAACATGTTGCACGTTTCATATAGGAAGCATTATTTACAAAAACATTATTTACAGTTTTAATTAAATTATTCACTTATATAATATATTAAGTTTGTTTTATAGACCATGATGAAACAGCAATTCTGGAGTGCTGGAATTTAACCCAAAGTCTAAAAAAAACAATATTTGCTGATGTAATTCTATTCTGTTTTCAAAAGGGGGCGACAAACTACACACATTAAACAGTATTAATAAGTACTATACAAGCAAAGCTGTCCACAGAGTGAATAAAGTTTATACATATATATAAATTCTTCCAAATAATGCATACATATATATATACATATTTTCCAAACATATATATATATATATTGCGATGCTCAGTTCAACATAGTTTAAAGAAATTATGTTGAACTGAGCATGACAATGCTCTTTATATCCAAGGGTAAATTTGTAACAAGTGATGTTCTCTTGGCATTTAATTGTTCCCTCTCTTCCTTCGTCAGATCTTCATCTCAGTGAACTGCCTGAGCACAGACTTCTCCTCTCAGAAGGGAGTTAAGGGCCTACCGCTCAACCTACAGATCGACACCTACAGCTACAACAACCGCAGCAACAAGCCTATCCACCGCGCTTACTGCCAAATTAAGGTCTTCTGTGACAAGGGTGCAGAACGCAAGATCCGTGATGAGGAGAGGAAACAGTCCCGTAGGAAGGGCAAGTGCCCTGACGTCAACCCTCCTTTGGGAAACTGTAAGCACAGCTTCAGGTTTTTACTTCGACGTGTAGTTTGGTGGTATTTCAAAGTACAAACATGCGACTAGAGCATCAGTAAGTGGCGTTTTACACTCTGTCCTTGCTCCATTTTTCCCAGTTGGGCCAGATGTTAAGGTTCCCCTTCTGCACAAGCGCAGCGACATCACCATCTTCAAGACAATGACAGAATTTGAGACGCAGCCTGTTCTTTTCATCCCCGACATCCATTTCTCCACCTTCCAGCGTCATGTGAGTACAATTATAAATATCAGCAAAACAGTGAAAGTTATCAGCTTCAAAGGACCTGCAACAGTTGGGGGTCAATAAGTGCTTATAAGCTTTATAGATCCGCCACATCAAAAATTAAAAAAAGATTATGCAGCATTTTAACATTTCCATCACTGTCAGACTCAAGAAACTTAAACTCTACAAGTATACAGCTGCTGGACATGTAGATTATGCAGCGTGGGTTATGGCACATTGCATGTGTTCGCTGGTGATAAGATAAGAAGATACGAGAATGTACGATAAAGTATTTTTGCAGCATGTGAGCACAATCATAAAGTTTAGGTTGATTTTGATCTGTTTTATGTCTACATGGCACTAAAATTGCAACTTTTGCATTAGCAATCCAGAATCTTATCTGAGATGGTCCAGTCTGTGAAAAATGAGTGACATCAGAAAATGCTGATGTAAGATTTTAGTAATGGGAAAAAAGATAGAGCAGCCTAGCATTTGTTTGAACAGTTTATCACCTTTTCCCATTAAAAGAACTTGTACGTGGTGGGTTATTAAATACAATTGGTGTAAAATCATGCACTCAGTGGCTTGGAACAGAATGAATATTATTGGAAGATTATCAGTCACTCATTCAATCAAAGAGCCCATAGTTTACCTTTTTATGATATAAATGTAAATATCATAATACATTATATTAAATATATTATATATTATTATTTAATTATTAAATAATTTATTACTAAATTCTAAAAATATATTACAATTTCATTATAGAATAATATATGATATATCTGCATTAAACTTTTATAAAAAAATTGTACTTGCATATTTAAAAAACATTGACTTTTATTTACATACAATTAAGGAAAGTAATTAAGTATCACGTATAATTAAGTATATGTATTAAATCCCAATAAACATATGTAATGCTCTTGGGAGTGTTAAAAAATATATATATAAGATTATGATGTGTGGTCTCTTGCAAAAAGTATTAATTATCTATGATGAAGCCTCCTAGCAGAAATGGTCCATATAATCATTTGCATATAAGTGGTTGTAGGTAAAAGCATATTGACACCGTCATTTCGGTGCTCTTTATTGCATGTGTAAGTTCAGACTGCTGAAACATTTCACGGAAACAGCAGATTGTCATTGGGTCACGGTGACCAGAATGATGGAGTCGGTTGGAAAGAATACAGTCATTTCTCATGGTCATGAAATCTGCCATTTATGGCATGGGATTGGCTGTTATCAGAGGATTCTTGGCAAGGGATCACATCTTAAGCCCACGCACGGTTTCTTAACAAACCAAAACATGCATAATTAACCGCACCAGCTTAGCTCAGTGTACCATTCCGGTCATAAACATCAGTGGTACCCATCACTGACTCACATGTCTTAGACCTGGAAGTTATTTTTAAAATCAGCTCAGCTTCTTAGTAAAATCCTTCCATTAACTTCGCTATGTACCTTTGACTCAAAAACCTGGTCACCTAAAATCACATGACACACAGGAGAGCAAATGTTAGACAGTGTCCTTAAACCTGACCTTTGATCATCAGTTCTTGTGTGACATTGAAACCCAGAGTATATCTAGATCCAAAAATAAACCCTCTGGCTGTTTGCTCTTCACTTAAATCACTCACAAAAAGATCAAGAAAAGTGAACTTTGCCATACTTTTCTAGTGTCACACAAACAAAGTGAGTTCAGAGCTGTGGAAAGATTTAATGTGCTATATACAGTGCATTTTGCTATTGTTCTGAATGGTCAGATTTATACTCTGGGGGTATTTTGTGATGAGTTTGCACTGCAGTATGCAGGTTGGTCTCAATTTACAAGCGCATCATTAATCATTCCAAGTAGGTTAACCGTGTTAGCATGTGTTAATGATTTAACCCAGGGGTCTTCAACAGGGGGTCTGCGGTCGTCCTGCAGGAGATCTGGAAATTGTTGTTTCATCTTAAACTGATTTTTTTTGGCAAGCAAATTGAAGCAGTTCAGCTGAATGTTTTATTCTCCTCCAAAAATAAAACCCATCAAGTAAAATTAAAATGAAATTTATTTAATAACTCATAAATGTGAGCTTCACGGCAAAGTATGTAGATATCCTGTATTCAGTATAGTCTCTGCTCAACAAGGCTGCATTTATGCAATAAAATAAAATGTATATATAAATATTATAACAAGTCTATTTTAAAACGTAATGTATTCCTGTGATGGAATAGCTCAATTTTCAGTAGCATTCATTTCTCTAGTCTTAAGTGTCACATGATCCTTTAGGAGTTGTTTTAATATGCAGATTTGGTGCTCACAAACATTTATTATAACCATTATCATCATCATCAATATTGATGCATGATATTATTAATATACTGTAATTGATTTCAGAGGTCCAAACTCAACGTTTTATGTTGACTTGCTTTAAAAAAGTTTCATTTTGCGCCATCAAGTGATGTGAACTGAAAGCTTTTAAACACATTTTCGGGGCAACATTTTTAGAATACATGGGGCTCTTGGCCTAGAAAGTGCCCCCTGGTTTGACAATGCCTCATTATTCTGAAATATTAAAGGTATTTGTTAATGAATGTTATTTAGATTCTTTTGTGGCTTTCTCATTACAGCCTTTCTCTCCGGAGGACTCAGAGGAGGGGTGAGTTTCTATCTTTTGCCTACTTTGTGCTCATTCAAGTCAGCAATGTTTATTCAAGACAGGGGAGGGTTTAAAATGTGCATTATTAGAGCAAAACGGCCTTTAGCTCTGCCTGAAGCGTTGCTCCCTGCACAGCGTTTCCAGGAAATGTGCTGTTTGTGTCCTGGGTAATAATGTACTTAGCACCACCTTTTTCTATAGGGATGGAGGTTTTCTCAGAACGCATCTTTCTCATCGTCTCCTCTCTTCCTTCTTTTCATGTTCAGCTCAGCTATGAAGAGATTACCTTATACGGAGGACGAGTTTGGATCACCTCCCAATAAGCTGGCAAGAGTGGATGAGCCCAAAAGAGGTGTGTTTTAACTGGAACTGGGTTATATGTCATTTGTTTTTTCTCTGAGACAGATTTTTTGGGGGGGTATTATTTAGTATTGTTGGCACTATAGTATAGGCACTGTTATGGTGTAATGCCATTTGGTTGCTTGTGAGTAACCACACACAAAAACATCACTGATTCAAAACACATTTGCTCTGTTCGAAAACTTAGTGAGCTGCCTATGAAGGATATCTCCTAAGATGTAGTTTTTGACGGACTCTAAGGCAATATCACATCTATCCTTCATGGAAAAGACAATCCCATAATGCACTGCAGTATGCGCAGTAAAAAAAAAAAATCAAGATGGCAGACTTTCAGGGAGGAATGTTGGTTTGAAATGTATGCTTGCTGTAGGTACTGTGATTATGAGATGACGTTCTACTCGGAGGAGTTCATGTCCACGAACTAAGACGTGTGCGTTCCTGTGGCTACAACTATCAACGACAAAACCAATTTGCACCAGTCAGGTGGTAGAGCAGTCACGTGATGCAAGACTTCCGTGCTTTTTTTGCAAGTCAGAAACTCATAATTACAGTAGTTCTGACGTGACGTAAGAAGTACTGAACAGAGTTAATAAAATTAGTATAATATATTTTTTATTGTAATATAAACAATAATATATTATTTAATAATTGAAATCATAGACAGTTGCACAAATTGTAAACAATTTAATAAAATAATAATAATATATATTTTATTTGATTTAGTATTAATATGTATTTTTATGTTAACAGCTACTATATAATTTATGTTATTATTTATGTTTATAAATAATTTATGTTATTATTCACAATAATAAGAAGAATTAAAAAAAATTATGTGTTTTTTAATATTAATTAGCTTGGGTTTCTCATGCCAACCCAGGCTTGTGCGTGTGGTGACATGTCTGCAACACCATTTTTACGTACCTTACTACATGTTTCGCTGTAGTTTTAAAATATGTCCAATGAGTGGCGCTAAAACGCACGCTCAATACACGACCATGTTTTCATTTATATTGCCGCACATATAAATTGAAAATCGTTGTGGTAGAAAAACAACCCCCTGCACCAAACGCAAACCTAACGTTTAAAAGCACATGATCTCAGGGCATGCAGCATGTTAAAGCGTTTAAATAACAAAATATTCTGCAAATAATTGTGCACACATTAGGGTTTCTTACTCAAAACTGGTTGCCCTGTATGTGTGAAGAGGACTTTTACTGCCTCTAGTGTTCACTTCAACTGGAAACCGCAGTGATTCGTACGCATAGGTACATTTTTTGAGTTTTGCAGAAATGTACATAGATCCAGATATTTCCAATGCGCCTGGGAAGGCTCTTGCTCGTATCAAACTTTAGTTTTTTGTTTAATGAACTGTGTTTGGGGCACTGTTTACAGTATGTGATGTGTGGAGTCACTCTGTCCAGTGTTCCTGATCAGTCATTTAAGAGCCTCCATGAGGTTGTCTATGTGGGTATTAGGCAGTGATTCAGCTAGGTTTTGGAACAGAGCTATTGTTTGTACCCAGATAGGTCCTAATTATAGACCAATCGGTCTCAACATTTCAGTGGCATTCACTTCTGCTTAGATCATTTTAACAAAGGATGCTGAATCAAACATCTGTGGGATTTATTAAATAAATAATGGAAATTTCCTGGTTATCGAAGACTGCTAGCCCTCCCAAAAAGATGCCTCATCTCTCTGTGGTCATCCTCTGCTTGTTTATCTATCCAATAGCAGTCACGGTCAGCCATGTGTGGGTGGATTTTTACCAAACCTCTTGCCAAGGGCAACACGTCGGCTTTGGAATAGGATGTAATGTGTGTAATCTGCGTACTCCGGACTGTCCACATCACTGAACCTCCCTTGCTGTAGCTCAGTGTTCCCAGTAATGGTTTGGGACGCTGCCCAGTTCTTCTGGGGTTTTTGGGTGAAAGGGGAGGAGAGGACAGCACTGGTGTTTATAGATATCAGCAGCAACCCCCAAGTGCAGGGAACAGCATGTGAGACACAAGGTTATTAAAGGCATGCATTAGAAGAGCATATCAAATCATCTGCTGCATGAAAGACTTGGCAGATGGCTTGGACTTTACTTTCTAGTTTATTTTGGTTTCCAAGTCTGACCTCAGTTTTAAGAAAACTGGACTTGCTGTTTGTGCATGAGTGACCATAGCTGACCACATTTCTCTTCCTTTGCAGTTTTGCTGTATGTGCGCAAGGAGGCAGAGGAAGTGTTTGATGCTCTTATGCTGAAAACTCCCACTCTGAAAGGCCTGGTGGAAGCGGTGAGTCCACTACTCTTTTCCCAAATGTCTACATTCAACTTTGTTTTTGTCATTTGCTAAGGCAAGCTTCACTTTTGATCATATTCATCTTTTTCTTCAACGCGGAAGTAAGCCTCTGGGTGAGGCTTCCAGTTAATTAGACGCTATAGGTAAATAACCAGGAGAATAACAACGTGCAGTAAATGCACTGCAAACCAGTGTGTTCATAATTAAGATAACACATTAAAATAACAAAATAATTTTCAATATAATGCAGCAAAACAAACTAAAAATAGCTGGATGAGACCGGAAAGCTAGACTCATAGAATATACAAATGGCTGCGCACAGTTTTTGTACAAGAAAAAGGTGGATACGGTTAGGAAATGGTGAACACACATTCCCATAAAGCACTGTGCTGAGTATCTAGTATAATATAATAAACATTCTGATCTTACATCACTCCCTATAAATAGCCTAAACCCCTTCTCTCAGTATCTCGATCCAAGCATCCCTCCTCCGCCCCTGCTCCTCCTCCTCCATTTCTCCGGGGAAGCACGCAGGGTTCGGACTTTTCCTCTCCGAGCCCAATAGGGTTGTTAAGCCTGCCGAACCCTGAGTTTTTTCTCCTCGGAAAGCACGCCAAACTCACCTCGCTTATCATTACTATTTAGTTACCGGCAGGTTCAAACACGTGAATTATGGTATTAGTAACATGCTAACATCAAACTATCAAAATCAATTGCATCAACTAAACCATTCTCAAAATACACTGTGATGAGCTTAATGTAAAAAATAAATCCAATAAAATTTGTGAATTTTTATTATTATTTAACCGCAACAATAATAATGCTAATAAAATGAAGATGATAAAATATTAATAATGATCATTCAGATGTATTTGCTAAAATAGTTGTGCGTGCTTTGTGTTTTTATGCTTATTATTGTACTAGATTAACAACAGGCCAACATCAAACTCTGTTGAAATCAATTGCACCACCTAAAGCATTCCCATCAGTATAAAAATAAATCCAAAATAATTGTCCATAAAACATATATTTTTACATCAACAACAAGAATGATCTGTAATGGTCAAATTAAGATGCTAAAAAATACAACTATTAATGTAGGTTTATTTATGAAAATATTTTTTTATTTTGTATTGCATTGTTTTGCTTATGTGCAACATCAACCATAAAACATTCCCATAATGCATTGCAATGAGCTTGGTAAAAATAAATCCAATATAGTGGATGTCAAAAGGTATCCCTATCCCTATTTTATTAAAATGGTAATACACAAAAATGCAAATAAATTTCTGCTTATTAGACGGTTGGTCTGTTAGCTTAGCAAAATGTTAGCTTAACTCCATAGGACCTGGAATTAATTTCACTTTTTGAAACAATCATTCTTTGACTTTTTCTCTGCCTGTTATTAAAACTAAAAGCAGTCCACTAAAAACACTAGAATAGTATGCATGAGCTTCACGGTACAGTATTTTATCCAGGCAAGAACCACTCTTTCTGTTGGAAATGTAAATCTACTACAGGTCCTAATTCAGGTTCACTTCCTTTATATCAGGGTTATTTAAGGACACAGTCACAGAAAATGTTCTAAACATTATAACAGTATAATTTTGTTTAGTGATGCATTGCTTGCACCACACAAACAGACAATAACACATGAATACTTCTTCCAAGAAAGCTCCCACCCAAAAATTATGCATCGCATCCAAACCCACAGCTACGTTTTTAATGCAGCGGAGCACCTCCCTGAGAAATTCAGATGCCAGAGAAATGCACTAACATGTGGCCAGTGCAGAAAAGTCCCTGAAATTAGAGTCTGAAGCTGGGTGATTTAATGGGGACATTGAGTTACGTAGCAGGAGATCCACTGACTGTCAGCAGGCTGTCTGCATTAAAACATTGCAGGAGAGCACACTCCGAATCACGCTGATTTGGAAAAACATTAAACTACTCGTGTCCCGAAATAAGATGAACTTTGATAGTAGTTGGCTTAAAACTTACTTAGGCCTACAAATGTTCCATTTAATCAGTACATAGTCTTGCGTTACTCACCGAATTAGATAGTTGACTCAAACATGAAAATTCTGTCACTAACATTAAAGAAGATACTTTAATTAATGTCTGAAGATAGCTTCTTTGAATTATCCTTTTAAAGGAAGGGACCCGTTTGTGATTTTCCAAATGGATTTCCTTTATTGTAACCACCTTGTATTAATTAACAGTGTTTCTTTCAGCCGTTTTAAAAGTCTAATTATATAAGTGTACTTGCAAAGAAATAAATACACACTTCCATTATTATTGTGCCGAGAAGAATTACACGTTGATAGACTGAACTTCCTGCTAATGGATTTGCTCTCTAACAGATTTCAGAGAAATATGATGTTCCTCTTGAGAAGATGGGAAAGGTCTGCAAGAAATGCAAGAAAGGGTAAGATTTCTTTTTAAACTAGTCATGTTCAATTCATTTTTTTAATTTGCTAGAATTTATTTATTTTTCTTTTGTATTTAAAATGTATAAAAAAAAATTATTTATATTTTATATTATTTATTATTTTACAATTTTTTTTCTACTTTTAATTATTATAAATAATACATTTAATGAAACTAATGACATAATAATAAATTAAAAGAAATAAAGAAATAAAAAATTGCGTAATTTTATTCAAATAAATTCAAATTAATTCAAATGTATTTTTTTTCATAATTTGACTAAATTACCATATTAACAGACCCAGTTTAACCTTTTGATCAGTCGCTGAAACTCACGCAGTCACTAAACCACAGTGTCCCTCCATCTCTGGTTCGTTTCAGGATCTTGGTTAACATGGACGACAACATCATCAAGCACTACTCCAACGAAGACACCTTCCAGATCCAGATGGAGGAAATGGGAGGAATGGTTAAGCTCACTCTGACAGAGATCTGAATATCCTACGGACTGGTTTACACCAGGCTTCCTGCTCTATTAGGATCCCTCAGAGACTCCCTGTCATCTTTTAGTATAGTCCAACCAGCAGTTTTTGGGTGACATACAGTAATACAGTATATGAGCCTTTAAGTACTTTGTGAATTGAGAGTGAAATAATAGAACCGCTCTTACTGATGTATTTCTGCCAAATACCTTGAAGGTTTTGAGCCATATTTTCTGTTTTACCTGAGTATAAGCAGATAGCTGTCTTTTTATACCTTCTCAGTTGTTTTGTGATGCCGAAAGAGAGCTCACAATTACAATGTACTATTAGTTTTTCCTCTTTAAAGTCATAGCACTGGAGATGCTAATCTCAAAAAAGGATGAATGAATAAGTTGTAGTGAAATAGGTTTGGGGAATCATCATTGCTTTGCTGTATTGATATTAATAACCCTGAGCAGTATTTAGTGAGTACAGTATATTATCTCTCGCTCAGCAACTCTATGAGATGCAGTGTCAAAGGCGCTCATGTGACCTTCATTTGACCAGTTTTCAACCTTAGACTTTCCCAAAGTCTGTCATTCCTTATATGAACAAAATACGGTCCATACGACAGGCCCTCTGATGAATCCTTCAGAAGGCATTTTCAAAATGTGATCCATAGAAAATCAGTATAAACCTTTTTTTTATTATTATTTTATCAAAATGACACTACAGATTTATAAGCACATTATTTTGTATTGTTAGCAAATGAACTGTGATTTAGTTAAATTTGAGATCAGTGCTAATGTAATTCATGATTACCAAAGTTACTATGTCAGGAAGTGCGTGCAAGTATCTTTAAAGACCATTGAATAAATAGATAGATTGAGTTTTTATTTGGTTATGCAGTAATCATTATATAATCCCCCATAAACTACTGTTATTTTGATTGTACCGACCTCAGTCCACATGCTAAAGCTATAATTCATATTTCACTTCTGGTTATGCATTCCCCTTTCTAAAAAATGTTGTTTCTGATTAAATGTACAGCTTTTGATTGATTTTTCTAAATGTAAATGATACGCTCTCTGTATCATTTTTGTATATATTTATTGACACACTGGGATGGGACTTTTTTTATAACTATGAAAGATTTCTATACTATTTTACATTTTTACATGGAATCATTCTAAATGATCTATTTATGCAAATGGGAATGTTTGTAGTTCGTTGTTAATGTCTGATTTGGATTTAATGTGCATATTTAAGTGTTCTTACACACACAGATATTGTTTTCCTTTGCTTCTTTACTGTTTCCTTTTTGTATCAGATACACATCTGAAGCTCCAATAAAAGCCACTTGGGCCCTTGTATTTTATGTATGTGTGTCTTGTGGTTTTCAGCTGGGTGTATCCAAAAGAGTTGTCATGGAAACAGGCTGTGCTCCAATATCCCATCTGTCTGGTGGACAGGAAGTGGGCGGTCTAAATACAGAGTGTCTCAAATCAGCAGTGACCTCAAATACCCCCTCAGCCTCAGTTATGCCTTCATGAAGGGGAAAAAACCAGGGAGGAGAGCGAGTTATTTATTTATTTTTTATATTTTTATTCTACTTCTAATTATGATTTATATTTATTTATTTATAAAAATATTTTCTTCTCTCATTTATGCTACAATAATATTTTTATATATATTTTGGTAAAAAAAATAAAAATAAATATATATATATATATATATATATATATAGCTTTACAGTATATTTACATATATTTAGTATTTTTTTATTTATTTATTTATTTTTTGTAAATGTCCTAAATTTTTTAATTCATATGAACACACATACATAGAATGCAAAAATAAATAAATAAATGATAATAATAATCTTTGTGAATGGGCTTCACCATAACACAAGAGATCTGGTTAGATTTTACTTTTAGTGTCACAACAATACGGTGAGCCATCTGCTTTGTGTTTTACACCTCCATCTTTCTTCCACAAACCACTTCTGTCCTCATGCAACCTTGTAGTACTGGCTTCCCTAACCTCCTCTCGTTGTTTACAGCAGCCATTACTTCAGTCTACAGAAAAACATGAACCTTCAGAAATCTTTCTAATATTCTGATTTGAACATTTCTTTGGAAATGTGGCACTACTACTTTTTTTTTTTTTTGTCACGTCATGTTCTTAGCTTGGCACTAAAACATCTCATAAACTACCAGATTTGGCTTCATCTTTACACATAATCAGTAATAAACTTAAGAAGGATAAGTGCTTTTTTATAGCATTTAAATAAGCTCAAGGCTTTTTAGAGCAGACAGAGCGAAATAAATCCAGAAAGAAGGTGTTTTATACATTTGTTGTAATACTTGATACTTTTTGTGTGACAAACTATTGGCTAATGTAGCTTTAAGAGAAAAAAGTAATGACTTTGTTTTCGACCTGTGTGACACACTTAAAATGTTAAAATATAGGTCAGGAAGGGTATTAAATAGCCTGTTCTTCCTGCATGTGTCTGCACAAACATACACACAAAATAACCCATTATGTTGTTTGCTAACATTCCTGTCCTAATCCATTCTCATTCACAGCAGTTGTTTGTACTCAAGTTGGTAAAAACGCCGGAAAAAGAAAGCCCTGTGGTGAGAATCTGTGAAGAGATTCTGTTTTTTAAATTTCCTCTCTTCCTGTCAGTGGTTAATCTTTACTCGAAACCAGACATTCTACCTCTGAACACCTTGCTTTGAGCTATAATGGCTGAATTTGTTCACAAAGACGGCATGTGGAGGAATAATACGCTCATCCTGGCCCAATCCGCAGCTGTGAGTGTTTACGCCTGTGAGTCAGCGCACCTCAGTCCTCAGCACAGACACACCCTTCACTCGCTCTGACGGCTGACTGACAGGGCTAACTTTTATTCCTTTTGTAAAGAGACACTGCCATTGTTCACCTTGGCCTATATTTTTCAAACACAGACGTTGGGTTATTTATAGGTCACGACGACGGTTGAAGAATGTCACACTCAAATACTACCTAGCTGATTTGGTCTCCCTGACTTGGCCATCAGCCTGCTGTTAACTGACAGAAGCTCAGCTGGGCCTATTATCTATTATATGATTTGTGCTTTAGTTTATCTGGGAACTCAAACAAACAAACAAATAATAAATAAATACATTTAAATATATAGATATTTTTACTTGACAAATTTTTTTCTTTTTTGGTGCCCCTAAAAAAAGAGTACATTTAAGGGTATTTAATTTTAAATAGCTCAAAAATAATGTATTAAATTGATCAAGTTACTAGACATGTTACAAGATTTATATTTCAAATAAATTACAACAACTTCTGTAACATTCAAAATTGCCAATAATAATATGAAATGTCTTGCAAATCAGCATAATCAGCATTAATTAGAATGACTTCTAAAGGATCATGTGACTGTTACATCCACACCAGGCTCCACCCTCACATCCACTCAACGCTCACAATCCCTGGAATACTAAGCAGCCACACCTGTTATTGCACCTGTCATTAATCAACCCACACCACATTTAAGAGACACTCTCATGCACACTCACTGTCCGAGCTTGTTTGTTGTAAGTGGACTCTTTCTATGTACTCCTCCATTGATATACTTACCTCTGTGCTCCTCCAGTGTGCTCCGTGATCCTCAGTGTTTCCTTCCAAGTCTCCTCTCCTCCTCCTGGTTAGTCAAAGTGGTGTGTGGTTGTGGTCTTCAGTGTTGTGTGCTTCATCTACTCCTCTATCAAGGAAAGATTTTCAGTTGTGTTTGCTCTGTTGTTTGGATTGGATCTCTCTACATTTTCAGTTACCTTTATTCCGCGAAGAACTTTTATTAATAAACTTTGTTATATTTTTACGTCTGTGCATTATCAAATAGGAGAATAGAGTGATGATAATGTCCGCTTCTTTAACAGTGACAATGATTCCGAAAAAGTAGCTAAGCTGTTAAAGTTTCACATTATATTTGTTACTTTGTATTATATTTGAATAGAAAACTTATTTTAAACTGCTACATTATTACAGTCTTTACTGTATTTCTAATCAAATAAACGTAGCATCGGTGAGCATCTTTCAAAAAACATACAGATTCCAAGCTTTTGGACAATAGTTTATATAATAGCACCCAAACTCTGGAGCAATCTCCCTAACACTGTTCGAGAGGCGGGCACACTCTGTCAGTTTAAATATAGATTACAGACACATCTCTTTACTCTGGTTTACACGTTAATACACATTCATTAATCAAATCCGTTAAAGGATTGTTAGGTTGCATTAATTAGATCACTCCCCTTAACACACGATGCACTCGTTACATCGTAAAAAGTATAGCATCTACGCTAATATTAGTCTGTCTCTCTCTTATTCTGTTCCCTAGTCTGTATCCAGATCAGATGGTGTACCAGCACAAAGAGATGATCTTCATCAGAGACAAGAACACCTAGATGAGCTCCGTGGACAGATCACAGGAACCAGATGCACATAAACACACACACACACACAAACACACTATAAATCCTTACACAATCTGACAAGTGTTTAAAATTGAACTGAAAAATTAGGTGCTGGGGGTCCGGCCAGAGAAGAGCTTGTCCCAACTAAGCCTGGTTTCTCCCAAAGTTTTTTTCCCCATTCTCTCATGGATGGGGGTTTGGTTCCTTGCCGCTGTCGCCTCTGGCTTGCTTAGTTGGGGGCACCTAAATTCTAGTGACTATCGCTGTCTTGACTACAGAGACTGTCTCTGGATTTGATAAATAAATAGTTTAATATCGTCATTATACATTACCATCCCTCTGTTCTCCTATTTGATAATGTTCAGTGCTTTGCTACAATCTGTATTGTTAAAAGTGCTATATAAATAAAAGTGATTTGATAATACATTTGTGTGCAATACAATACAACAGCTTTGTATCGGTCGCATCTTGTATGCATTAATTACCATACATGCAATAAATTCAGCTAAATGAAACTTTCAGTATAAGATAGTGTGCACTGACTGACCGGTAAAAATACCGTATATGTGCACTTGTTTCTTATGCTCCCTGTGCTTTGGACTCTTACTAAAGTTGCCTCTGGACAACACAGAAGACTTTTTGAAAATACTCGTGTCAATTCAAAGTTTTTTTTATTATTATTATTATTATTACTGCATTGTTTTCAAATAGCTTGGCATATTATGGTTGATCACGAGTAGTTCTTTTTTTGTTTGTTTTTTAGGATACTGGTGGCCTCACATCCTGTGGCCGGGCACTGGAAGCCAGCTTGTTTGCAGTCTGTTTGCGACATTGACAGAGTAACTCTTTCCCGTTTCATTTTCCCTTGAATCTAAAACAACACATTTGTTATTGTTGTTGTTTGTTTGTATTCACTGGAGGTGGAGCCTGCTTTGTTTTTTACACACACATAAATATGTCTTGACCCATAAAGCTCATTTAAAAACAAACCTGACTGTGCACATTTGCACCTTTTCATTTACATTTACATACAGTTTCTAAACTTTTGTGCATAAGAAAATCCTCAATCAAACCCTAAAATGGTTAATAACATCAGCTTCATTTGCTTTGTGTGTTTGAAATCACTGAAAATCCTGAACATGTCTACATTAATTTTGTAACATGACTCAAAATGACACAAAAATGATTTATTGTGTTACTATGAATGTGATTACACTTGGAAATGTGTCTTACAGGCTATTTCATGTGGAGTTATAGATTTTTTTTATGTTAACTCTGCCCATCTATACTGGTTACATTTGTCTTACATTGCCTTTATATTTAATTTTTAGAACACCATAAAGTGTTAGTTGTGTAACTTCTGCACACAATGATAATGTAGATCTTTATGACTTAGAGATTACAAAACAAATCATAAACGCATAATGATGCATTTAAGACAATGGTGTCCACCTACATGAAATCTACTGAGAACACAGATAATACCAAACATTTGGGTTTCTGAAGATTAATATCACTAAAAAAACAGCTTTATTCATAACTCCCATATCTAGCAGGGGAAAATACTGGAAAGTACAGTGACGAACCATGCATTAGATGATCAGTATAGCTTAAAAAGGCTGTGAATGAGACTTAATTTGACCACTAACAGGTTTGTCTGGTTCATCAGGACTCAGTGAATTACGCTCATGGGATTTAATCGCATGCCCCTAGAAAAAAAAATAAATAAATACAAAAAATAAATAAAATAAAAAATAAAGTGTTCTGCATTAGACAAGTGGTTTGAAAATGTGTATACATATATAAATCGTGTATAAAATGTATAATGCATCTATGTTACATAAAATAAATTCAATTTTAAAGTATAACCTGCTTTGTCACTGTAACCATCTACAGGTCTCATATAGGACACGGCAGAGCAGATGACTTTGTCAAATGTGCCACTCAGCACCTCACATACCACAGAAGAGGATCTGTTTTAAAACCAAAATTACGTTCTGTTTCAAACTGTGCCCTTTCACCCAGATACACACCCACTGTAGTGAAGCAAGCGAGGAGTTTCTGTTTATCAGCCTGCTGTTGAGATCTACGTGCATCTGAATTGCCCATATGTGCTGCCAAAACACACACGCACAACACAAACAGGCAATCATGCAGCCAATACTGTTTAATGACAACTGATACGTTCTGAGAACCTCGGCTTTTAAGTAATCTAAATAAGACAAAAAAGCAAAGTAGTGTATAGAAAACTACTCTAAAAGCATTATGCCACGTACGCGGAAAGATTCACAAATATGGGAACAAATTGTATGCATAATATAACAACATCACGAGCACAGTAGTATTTTCAACACCTCTTAAAATAACTGAGCCACGCTCTTCTCTGGACCGAAGCTGTTATGTGAGAACCGGTTTCGGGTGATGGGAGGTTTGGGACGGGGTGGGAAATGGGTGATGCGAACAGCATAACCTTTCCTCTAGTTTCCCTCCCAGTCTGGCCCACTTATATCACAAACATGCCTCCCGCTCCTATCATAACTCATACACTTCCCACACGCCGCTCGCCTTTGGCAGAACATGATCCTCACTAGAGCACAGTCCGCCTGAACTTAGTGATGCACTGCCGCTAAACATGCACACCAAAAGACAAACTGACATGTGACCTTACATCCTAGATGGCCACTGGAGGAGGATATTTCACCTTTATACACTAGAGAAGCAGCATTGCAGCATTTTTCCAAGTTTTTAAATTCATTTTGCAGACATAAAATGCATTTCCATTATCAGAAATTGTCTGATAAGAGGAAAAAACAGTCAAGTGGTCTCCATGAGCCCCATGAGCAGTATTTAAAACAGGAAAATAATAGAATTACATATCAATGATGCAAACTCAAAATACGAGGCAAATCCGAAATCTGCTGTAAAGCAGCTGTTAAATTATACTGAATTACATGTACGTAGTGATTGGACCATTTTGACCAATTTCCTTTATTACAATATGAGAAACATGAAGAAACAGTACAGACTAAATCCAGGGTTCAAGATGTCTCCAAGATTCTTCAAGAGATTGACCTGCAAAGCTATCTGAAATAGGAAGTGCACCAGGGGCAAAAGCTGCTTTAAACGCTAAAGGATGGTCACACTTAATATTGATTTAATTTAGTATTTAATAGAAGTTCATTGAAACAGAAAATCTATGTATGACATTATTTTAACAGCAAAAAAGTTTCAGCAGTGCCTAAAACCTTCACTGTAGCTTTGCAGGGAGGTCTCATGAAGCATCTTAGAGATGTTGTCACAGTTCTTCTGGATTTAGTCGGTCTCAGTTTGTTTCTTCATGTCATTTCAAGCAGGCTGTATGAGATCAGATCTCCGGCTGTTGTCAGACTCCTTGTTCAAATAAAAATCTCACTAGATTATTACAATTAATGGCAAAATTAATGTTTGGAAATGAAAACTGATATTTCTTACTGACACACTAGAGCACAAGATGAGCTGGTGAAAATACTAGTGTTCCAATATTTTTGGCCACCATGTATTTCAGAAATGTAAATTAAATTGTAATGAGAATTTTAATAATAATTTTATAGCTACAGTAAGATTAATGTTTTATATTCATATTATAAAGTCATCATACATTTGGTTTCCTACTACCCTTTTTACAGATGTTTCCTTTTATATCTCCCATTTCAGCGAAATTCTCTTCAAAGATTCATATATAATTTAAGTTTTAAAATGATTGCCTGGCAAAATGACTGAGATAAAATACTTGGAAGTCTGACAGTGTTCTTGCTCAGTCTGTCGGTATCACTGTGTATTTGTAGCAGGGACTGAAAAAGACATTCCCTGAACAGATTTTCCTTTCACAGAACAGCCTAATCTACAGCACTTTTACAGCATCGTCTGTCACCTGCAGGCACCGTGATCAGAAGAACACCCTGACATTTTCCAGGATGACTTCCTTTTACATCGACTCACTTAAATGTCACTGCTTTTGAAAGCAGACGAATGAGTTACTGTCCCCCCATCCTCACGGAGAGGGTGTGACTTAAATACTACTAAATTCAGGCAAGACAGAAGGATTTTAGACACATTTTTCATCCACAGAGATGGTTATATCTACTTAAAGGCCCTTAATTGGGTTCAAATCAGACCAGAGATTGAGGTAAGACGGTTTATATTGTACTAGCGACTTATATTGTGTTAGGTTGAAATACTTTAAAGTTAATACATTTTAAATATCCAAATTTTTTGCAAATACAAAAATGATATGTATGCATGTTTGTATTTATTTCTGTTCAGTTGAGCATCTGCAAGGTCTTGGAACTTCATCATTCACACTTGTTATAAGAGTAAATTGTGCATTTGGAAATGGCGTATTAAGTTGTTCAAAAAGACATTAAAAAGGCAAACTAGAGATTGTACAAACAATCTCATTAAAAAGCTAAAAAAGAAGGAAACATTCTGTTGTCATGTAACAGAAATGTAGAAAAAAACAAAAAAACAAAACAAAAGATGACCCTCTGCAGGTATGAAAATTAATTTACAGTTTGAAATTAAATTACAGTGATTTATATATATATATATAGTGTGTGTGTGTGTGTGTGTGTGCAAGAAAGATGTAAATTCTCCTTCTTTGATGGTTAAATCATGAATCCATAAGCATTGATCACTCTTTAAACTATTTAATTAATGTTATTAATACTTGTATGCAAAGCATGTTATCGTTTCGCGACCCTACATGTTTAAGCTGAGCAGACACAGAAACATGTTTCACTACCACACGGCTCCTAAAGGCTGCGACCTTTCGCCCAGATCCGGACTCTCAGTTCAGCGAGTTTACAGTGACACTGCTGACTCTCTCCACACGCCCACCGGAGCCACGCACCCCCGCTCCGCCAATCGCGCGCCTAACACGCACTGATCACGCGTCGGCCTTCACACCATTGGTCAAGGTCTCACACACATTTGTTTTTCATTGGTGGCGCGTTGCCACCCGTCAGACTGTTGTGAATTTTGTTTTCTTTTTTTCCTGGGGCTTGTTTTACTCAGCTGCTGGTAAAGGCAAACCGAATTCCGGTGCGAGTCGCGTCACTGAACGGGCGGAGCAGCTCCGTGTCTTTGTTCTGCTCTACTTTTCATTTAGTTATATTTCATACGTTTCGAGCAGATGTCAACACCTCAGTTTTCTAACATGGAGGAATTATGTGGGGTAAGACCGGAATATTTAATAAGACGATATTTATATTTATGTCTCTTGCGTTATTTTATGATTTACTGACACTGGTGGGTTAGTGCTGATAGTGTTTAAACTGGTTATAGAACTGTCGAACGCATGACGTCAACTCTAACTAAATGTTACATTGTAATTATTTATCTCGGGATCACGAATTGTTCCAAAGTTCTGAAAACATGCATCTATCACCACCTACGTCTTGAGTTGACTTGTCCTGTGATAATAAACAAGGCTCTTTTGTAGTATACAAACATTCAGTGTCTACTGTTATTCCTGTTAGCCTCAGTTAACCCTCACTTATGCAAGAAAGTTAACATTGTTTAACATTTAAATTGTTTTGTCTTTATATTTTATGCGTATGTCTGTCTGTGTAAATATAGCTTTTACTTTTATTGCGTTTTTTAAGCTTCCTTTGTCCTTAATTTGTGTTCACATTAGAATTCTAGTGTACTATTAATAATATATTTGGTATTCAGTGCTTTCCAAACCTTACTGAACTGGGATTCTTATTTAAAATGATAAAAAAAGCAGATTATGGATGCCACTGAATATCCCACCAGTGCACTGTATTTCATAAAGAATTGAGGCTGGGTGAGATGATCATAATGCTCACTATTTATGCAGAAGTCAATCAAGTGTACAGCACCTTGTTAACCATGCTGTGAAAAATAACACATGGATGCTAATGGTGTTATTTATCTGAAGAGCAGCGGGTGGGAGGGGCTTGGCATCAGTCAAAGTTTTCTGGCCTCTGGCTGTTCCCGTGTCTGTCAGGGGGTTTCAAGTTTTGCTCACAGCCGTTTCACATGGGCAGCTTGTGAGCACGTCATTGTTTTGGCTTAATTTGGCAGTGGGAGGTGACTTCAGTCTAGTGATAGAGGGTCCCTCCAGACGGGCTGTGTTAAACAGGCCTCCTCTGTTAAACTGTCATACTGCTTCTGGATCCATGAATAGATAAAGACAGAGAGAGACTCATTCAGATCCTCTCAGCAGCTGAGCTGTATGTGCCAAAACAACCAGAGCGCCTACTTTCGCCTGTAACACATTACGTTACACAAGTTTTGTTGTCTTCTTGTGGTTCTTCTCAGGGAGCTCGGATGGAGGTCTGCGAGGACTTTCTGGAAGGGAAAAAGCACAGTGAGCACTCTCCGTGCAGTGTTCTGGAATACAATGATCTTGAGGCTGCTGAAGCTCTGGTCTATATGAGCTTCTGGAGTCAGATGTCTCCAAAACCCAATGCCTTCAAACCTCGCCCTCTCACGCCAGCGTCAGACTCCTGCGATTCTCTCCTGCACCCGGAACCGCCAGAGACCCCAAAGGACTTTGTCTCGCTCTCTTCACTGGTAAGTCTTCTTTGCTTAGAATTATCTGCTAGAAGGTAAAATATGTGCACTTCAAGCTCTGTTTAATTTGTCAACATTCACTTTGGGGAACCTCACGGTCCTCTGGCGCCACATGGTGTAGCACAAAGCTCTTATCAGGACCTGATTTGTTTGCTGAAAACTTTGGGAGGGTTTTATGACACCCTAAACAGGTGGCAGTCTTGAGATAAGCTACATCTGCAACTGAACTTCAGCACACGCTCCTTCACTGTGATTACACAAATCACCTTGGCCATAATGATGCTGAGAGATGAACAGATCTTTAAAAAAAAATCCATGGACTTTTATGGATTAAAATGTCTGATGACTGTGATGGATAGCCGATATTTCTATAATTTAAAATAATACAATATTATAATATAACAACATTATAATGTACAATTTTAAAAATGTATATTCTAAATATAAACAGAAAATTAGTATGCACAATTACATATCTAAACATCTAAAGTAATTTTTTTTCATGTTGCACATTTTAGAATGTTTATAATTGGTAAAAATAATAATAAATATATTTTTATTTTTTAAATTAATTACTTTATTTGATTTTAATATCGGGCATTTATTGGTTATTGGCCGTGACATAAAGATAAAAAATCAGCTATATACTATTATTGGCCTTTTATTGGTGCTTTTGAAGGTTAACTATGTGAGTGTTAAAAAAAACAGCTAAATATTTATAAAAATGTGAAAAAAGTCATTTAATTGCATGCACAATTAAATACAATTAAAAGCATGCACAACTGAATTAAGTGAAATACAATATTGGCCAATATATGTCTAATATTGATACCGATAAATAAAATATAATAAAAAAAATAGTAGCAATATGTTGTGCACCAATTAACTCAGATTGTCTTCTCTCCTTGCAGTGCATGACCCCACCACACAGCCCAAGCTTTACCGACACCTCTAGCACCACATCAGTGCCAGCCCCCCCATCCCCTCTGGCCCGGCCCTGTCCGAGCCTCCTCAGTCCGAGATCTGCATGCCCTACCATGGCCTCCATCACACAGATGCCCTCTTCTGAGCACCCAACAGAAAAGACCCCACCCCCACCTTGCAGAGCAATGGCAACCAGCGTAATACGCCACACAGCCGACAGCTCTTTATATCAGTACATTCCACAAGCTGTCCACCCACAAAAGACTGAGAAAGCTCCTTCGTCCCACCAACCCGAAACCTCTCCAGGAGGCACGTGTCAAAACAGCATCAGACCGCCTTCTAAGGCTGATAAGCCCTCCATTACATCTTCTCCACCGTCACCGCCCCCAACCTCCAGTCCGCCAATCATATGCCAAATGTTCCCGGTGGCCCAACCTGGAGTCATCTCAGCCACGTTTATTCAGAAGCCCAGCCCACCTGGGGTGAAGTCTTTCTTACCACAACCGCTCCTGATGGGCTCGCCAGTTCCTCAGGGGACGGTGATGTTCGTAATGCCCCAGTCACCAGTGTCTTCGTCTCCACAGTGCCAACAGACTGTTATGACCCTAGGCAACACCAAGCTCCTGCCTCTGGCTCCCGCACCTGTATACGTGCCTTCGGGACAGAGCAGCGCCACACAGGTCGACTTCTCCCGCAGGCGCAACTACGTCTGCAATTTCCCAGGCTGTCGGAAGACCTATTTCAAAAGTTCTCACCTAAAGGCGCATCTCCGAACCCACACAGGTAAATAATGTTTAGCGCATATTTAATGTAATGTTCTAATGTCTAAGTTAAGTATGTCATCTAACAAGCCTTCTGTCTTCCAGGAGAGAAACCTTTCAGTTGCAACTGGGAAGGATGCGATAAGAAATTCGCTCGATCTGACGAGCTCTCCCGGCATCGGCGAACACACACGGGTGAGAAGAAGTTTGTCTGTCCGGTATGTGAGCGACGGTTTATGCGCAGTGATCACCTCACCAAGCATGCACGGAGACACATGACCACCAAGAAGATCCCATCTTGGCAAACAGAGGTGCGGAACCTCAACAAGATCACCACAGCCAAGGCCTTGCCCGCTGGCACAGCACTTCCGGTCAGCATGTTGCTGCCAGCCTCGAACTAACCTTCTCTTAGACTGAACTCTGGACTCTCACTGATGTTATGCAGGGACTCACTTTATGAGGGCAAGGCTGCTGATTCTCTCATGGGCAAAACGTGATTATGCACTGGACTCCTGTCTTCTTTGCTGCACATATTTCGCACGCTGCAATGGAACATTTTGTTTACTATTGTGTAAAAGATTAATGCACTCTTTGCCAAAGTCTTTGTACTTATGTTTGTCTTAAAATTTCTTCCTTTTCTTTGTTTTTGTATACATTTATACGTACATGTCTAGTGGAAATGTATGCTAAACTACACAAAATTAGAAAAAGGAAAATGTGTAAAAATGTATATGTGGATAATTATCTACACTGTGATTATCATATAATACTTTTTATTTAATACCCTTTTTTATTAAACTCTGATGATTAAGTGTGTTTTTGTCATTTTCTTAAATCTGTGGTAATCGAAAATTCAACAACTCCTCTGTGGTTTTGGGATGGTGTGTTCTGGCTGTAGTTCAGTTCTGCTTCTCGCTGGCCGTAACTGAACTTCCACTCTCACATTGCTGACACACCCATGATGAATCCACTTCCTGTCAGATTCGTGAGGTCTGTACTAGATCTTGTCTCATGCGTCACCACTAATTCATATCTCAGCAGCAAGTTAGTGCAAGTCATTTTGTTTACTGTCTGCAACATTTAGGTCAGCACAAATCAATTAAAATGAAAATCCTTTAAATAAAGAATAGGCCACTCATTTATTGTAATGACAGATACTAAGAAATTTCAGTTAAAGTTACATGTTTTAAATTATGTCCTTATTATTTATTCCTTCTCTTATAAGATATAAACATGTATATTATGATTTTTGTAAGTCACATATATTATGTCAATAATAAGGCCCTGAATCTAGGCTAAAGTGTTTATTTTCCAAACACTGTAGGCCTATTCGTTTTGGAAAGGACATTGTGAAATAACAAAAAAAATGTTTTTGTGCTTGCCACAAGCAGGAAATAAGTCGTGTGCTTTCCAGTGATATTAATGTTCCCTCAGAGATTAAGACCGGATATCTATAATTATTGCTTAGACCTCCGTCACGGTTTTTAATGGAAATCATGCAGTGGCACTGGCGCATTCGACTTATGCGTTTAAACGAGGACCAATCAGAATACAAGAAAAACTGTGGATGTGGGAGGCGCGACCAACCAGATTTCAGAACCGCGCCCCGCCTCCTGCCTTACTGACCGACTTTCTCCAACCACAAGCCTTCAATCAAGCAATCCAATAATGCAGCAACAGCGACACCGTGTGGTATAAACTTTTGTGCGTGTATGAAGGTAAAATACGTATATAAATAATAATAATAATAAAAAATAAAATAAACGCATGCAAGAATAACGTAAAATATTTTTTAAATTCTACTAATAACGTTTTTCGTCTCCATCCTATTGGATTGTCAAGAAAATATGATATGAACAGCTTTCGGTATTGACAATTCTTTTTAAATTAAGAGCCATTTTAATGTTGTTGTTGTTGCTACTTTTAAACCCGCTTTCAGAGGCTTAACCCTAGTCTTAGACTAGATGTAAATCGTTTCAACTGAAAAATAACTTGCAATGACTGATCTTAAAACATGCCTTTGGTTTGTCTTAAGATGCACACCAGTAAAGCATGTTTATGAAAATTACTTTGGTGTTCTTATTGAATTATGGCCTAATCCCGGGTTAGGCTAAACCCTTTCTATGAAACCGGGCCATAGGGTTTATCTAAAATGAACCAAATTATTTTATCGAAAGCAACACCTCTCCAGATTTTCCAAACGGTAGGCTATCTGCATGATTTTCATTGTGTGCCTTAAAAGAAATGGTATTCAGCAGTTTGGAGACTATTCAATCTCAGGGTAGTTTAGGGCAGTTAGGGGGCCTCTGTGGACCCACTAAAACTGCTGATGTGCATTCCTGTCTTGGACGGGTGGAGGACTTTGGAAATGTGGTCAGGAAATGGAACTAAATTATCCACTCCATATGTTTTTCTCTCAGGCAATCTGCTTTAAAGAATATTATTCTTTTTATTCCTTTCCTTTTTACAGAATTTTTTTCTTTTTAACAAGGAATTACAGGCTTCTATAGCAGCCTTCGTCATAGCATGGACTCAGATAAATGAAATCACTTTAGACAGGCTGTATATCCGTCTTACAATCAAACATGCCAAAATATCAGTGGTAAATACAACAATGATCAATATGATCAAAAAACATGCTAATACGTTTTGGTGATTTATCAATAATCCTTCTCATACATATGTTTTCTTTTTCTGTGTTGTCTCAGAAGATCACTGTGGTTGTGAACCAAACTCCCTCTCGATTGTGTTCATGAGGTCCTCTTCTGAAGCATCATACATAGGCAAGGCAACATATGAACCACTACCTCTAAATAACAAAAAGAGGATTTTATTGGTTAATAAAGGGGCTTTACAATTAGATATCTCATTAGATATCTAAAATCCAATATAAAACATACAATCAATTGTGCTTTTTCATTTTCAATAGAAGTCATCAAATGCTAGAATGTGTGTGTAAAATATATTTTACAGTAAGCTTTCATTAGTTAACATATACTTCTAATGCATTTCTTAATCTTAATGTTAATTCCAAAATTCACAGGTTATGTCTGTTAATAATAATTAATAGAGCTAAAATAAACAATGAGTATTTTAGTTTTTATTAGTGCTGTCAAAAGATTAATCGCATCCAAAATAAAGGTTTTCGTTTGCATTATACATGTGTGTATATTTATTTTGTATATATATATAAATACATATGAATACAAACACAGGCATGTATATATTTAATAAAAATATGTTGTTTATATATGAAATATATTTATACATAATATAAAATATAAGAATATAAATATATAAATGTACATGTAAATATTTTCAAAATACATATGTGTGTTTATGTGTATGTATTTATATATACACATTCTAAATATACACAGTGCACATACATATATTATGTAAACAAAAACGTTTATTTTGGATGTAATTAATCTCGGTTAATCATTTGAAAGCAGTAGTTTTTATTAACCAATGTTAACAAAGATGCATCTGACATTATCTAATGGGACCTTACTGTTCGCACCCCATCAATATTTATTTTTTATTTTACTAAAAGTGAAAAGATAAGATTTCACAGTTAATACAGGGATTTTCATCTAAAATGATAACATGTCCATTATTGACATCAAATTCTAAAACGTATTGTTCAATGTAATGCATAAATATTTTGCATTCTTTTTAATTAATATTACAGACCAGTATAACCCTCCACAAGGCATGGCACTGGACACATGCAAACTTCTTTCAGTGGAAATGATGCGTGTCACTAAGTTCAGATCAATAATTGATGGAATACACTTACGAAGCTGTTGCTGTGTTCTCTATGTTGGCACAGTTCAGCAGGTCCTGAGGCCCGACCTGTTCAGAAAGCCAGGAAATTATACCTTACCAGTAAGGTATTCCTTACTTAATGGCTTTAATAGTTTCTATTAATAATTTATCGATGATTCTGTTTGCCACTGACCGAATGGAAAAAGAAGAAGCCCTAGCATTTAAATGTGAAAAATGAACAGCAGTCTTACCTTCTCATGAATGGAAGTTGGTGTGTTAATTTCATTTTTGTCACGTGTGCTGCCACTGTAAACGTCTCTGCCTTTGGCGAAGTAGTAAAGCCCAAAAGACCTCGATGCAAACAGTGGCATCTTATAAGAAGTCCTGTTCAGTGATATATCAGTGTTGTCACAGTCAGCCAGGATTCTGTCCACTTCCTCGGCGAGATCGACGGCTGAAAACTCACTGTCACAGTCTGCCTGGGCTCTCCTTCTGACTGACACACGCAGATCTGAAGCTCTGGTCTTTGAGGGACCAAACAAATGACTTTCCTCCCGCTGAACGCCGCTGCTGGAGACGGTTTCCTCTGCCACCGACACAGGTGCGACTTTTTTCATTCTGCTTTTTGATATGCCCATCTTTCACATCAAACATTTCCACGTCTGGAAACGCCCATTTCTACACCCCTACAAGCTCGGAGAGACTATTTGATTAGCTGAAGATGTACAATAAGATAAAATAGACATTTTAGAAAAAAACAACACGCACAATCTTCTTTCTTTATTGTTAGAGTTGCATCTGTTGTAAACAGCGGCGCAACGAAAAACCAAATACCTCTCACAATGACGCGTCTGTCAGAGTTGTGGATGACGTCGGCATTCAAATGACCAATCAAAAACTTTGTTTACTAACTGCAAGCGTCGCGTTCAGCTCTGCCGTCTGTCATAATATAAATGAACTGGATCTGTGGTGACGATACTGCTGTTTCTCACAACACACTAAAAAAATCCAGTATCAGTGATACAAGTGGCTTTTATTGTATTAAACGTAAATCTATACAGTGCATACATTTTCAACATCATCATACTTTTTTTTAAAACATCACCACAAGGAAGCGTCTAAATAAAAACAGATCAAAAACATTTTCTGCTTATGTTTTAAAATAACACCCTTGACAATGTAATGTGAAACATGAATGTATATGATCAGAATCTAAAGTTGCAGTGATATTTGGCAAGTGCACACTATGTAACAACACATAATAGATCAATATATGATGATGAATTAAGTTCTAGATCATTTCAGAACATTTTTGGACTTATATATATATATAAAAACTTAGCAAGAAAGAACTACTACTTAAAAAAAACCCATTTCATAACGTAAATTTGAGATTAATAATAATTATAAAAAATTATATTAGCTGAACAAATACCTTGCAAATAAATACATACAAAATAATAATAATAATAATAAAAACACTATTCACTAGGAAGCACAATGAAAAGGAAATGAAAGCTCAATGATACTATGATGCACTTGGCTAAATTACATTCTATTTTTTATATATTATTTAAAATGCTAACTAGTAGCTACAGTTTCACAAATCACATTTTAGACACCATAAAGTCAATGATACTTTATTCATTAACTACTGCACAGCAGTAGGTTATTTAAATTGCTATTAGCTCAGCAGTTCTTTTAGTCAAACTGTACAAACTGCTCTTACTGAGAAGCTTTGTCCCGGGCAAATGTTTTTCCCCCTGCCCTTTGAATTTAACCAACAGATTACATCTTTTCTTTTCATCATTATTAATTAATCAGTCAAACTAATTTGGATTTCTCGTCGTGCCTCAGAAATCCCATGGTTACTGTATAACAGACCAGCAGTGTAAGCTTCCTGGTTGTTGTCATGGTAATAGGGTGGCGAGGGATTCTGTTCCCTCAGTTATTGTATGGTACAGCGCTCATGGCTCTGCTCTTCACTGGCGGAGCTGCTGGGGGTCTGGGCTTTTCTTTTGCCTTTAGATGGGGCGGCTGAACCGTGATCGATAATGTGCTGCAGTAGGTCTTTACTCTCGCTAGGTGGCAGGTTGTAAAAGAAGTACTGCGGTGCCATCTGAATGAACCTGTCACAAGCAAACAGCAAAAGTGATTACAAAGCATGGAAGAACAAATTGTTTAAATGGTTGGAATGAAAAGAGTAAATGGCTTACTAGCCTTGTGTAAAAAGGGCAGTTATAACTTGATTTCTTTTTTTAAATGAAACAAAATAATTTATTTAACTATAAAAGACTGCAAGCTAAATTTTTGTCAAGACATTATACATGACCGCTCATCATGTACAATTAAAATAGATACAAATAATTCATAGGTGCTAAAAGAGGAAGGGAGAGAAAGAGATAAATGTAGACATAATTAATATTTTATTAAAAAATGAAGTATAATAATAAATGGATTTCTGTTTTATTTTATGATATTTATGTTTTTACAAATATTTGATTCCACAAACATAAAATCTTGATTTTTTTTCATTGTGAGTGTTCATTCTGTAGACAGAGCAGATGATGCAGTACATACTCGTGTGCTGAGATCTGAGAGACGGTTCTGATACAGTTGTTCTCTGACAGCGTGTGCTCATGGTACAGAACCCATTCCGGCAGGTTCTTCTTGTGCATCTCGGTTCCGTAGCCAGACAGGGGGTGTATCTGAGCCACATGTTTATGGGTCAGCATGAAGTAATTCCCTGACCCGTCAATGTCCCTCGCGACCTGGAAAACCCCAAAGAGATTAAACAAAGGAAAATGCACAAGAACAGCACACAGGCAGGGTTTCAGACACGCTAAATTTGTAAACCACTGTGCCGTTTACTAATCTGCCTTCATCACAGACCTTTCTGCGCCAATGCAATCATTTGATAGAGAATTAGTGCACCCATTTCCACTGCTGTGCATTAACACAGTGCACTTTGGAAAGAGTTTAATCCTCTTTCTAGTTCAGTTTTAGAGAGAAACATTAGGGAGTTGCCTGAGTACAAAGCACAACAATAGGCTTACAGTTCTGAAGAGTGTTCTACTTTGTATATAACATATCCATACCTGCATGAAGAAGCCAGCTAGTAGGGCACGTTTGATGTTCAAGCTGTTGCTTTTAGAGCCAAAGGCCGGTAAAGACACTGGCAGCTCAAGCCGTTTCAGGATTTCTGTTAGCTCAGAGCGTATCGCATCCGCTGTCTGAAGAGCAGACAGACTGAGGAAATGGTCTTCACACCATCGTTCCACATCTGAGTCTAAAAACACACAATGTGAATGCGAATTCAACACTTTATATATTATAATTGATAGATTTTGTTAGGCAGCTGCTGTCTTGTTTAATTCTGAATAATGGCTTTTAATGGATATGCATGTGGATTATAGACTTAAATGGCTTCAGTTAATTGCTTTAATGCACAAAAATCACTCACATGGCCCTTCCTTAGCGTATTTGTAAGCATTAAAGATGTCGATGAGGGTGAAGTGGTCTCCATCTGTATGCTGGAACCTCTGATGACACAGTAAGGCCTTCTGTCTCAGTTCCACTGGGGGTGTAAGGAAACTGCTCGGAGCTAAATAAAAAAGTGAAAAAGCTTAATAATAAATAATAAATGTATTTGTCAATATGTTTTTAATAACTAAAATAACTTGGTGTTTTATTTTAGATTTAATATTTAAATTGAAGGTACAACAACTGTGAGTTCCACATATAACTGAATGGAGCACAGACATAACGGAAACGCAGACACATGGTGGTACAGCTGTTGAGTGGATTGTACTGAGACAGGATTACCTGTTAACATTGCAGCGATGGTCAGCACTTCGCACACACAGTCATATTCGCAAGACGCAAGCAACGTCTTAGCCATCTGTGGCTCCAGAGGAAACTCTGACATGATAATTCCAATCTCGGACAGATTTCCGTCATCATCCAAAGCAGCAAGATAGTCAAGTTCCTCTAACGCTTGCATCAGGCCTTCTGGATCTATCATAAAAGTGAAAAAAATATTGAATATGTTTTGAAATGTGAATAACAGTTTTCCAAGTTTCCAAAAAAATGTTTGGCTAATAAAAAAAACTGACCCAGTTTTGCTATTGCTAATTAAAACTGAAACCTACTGTATTAAAATGAATGTCAACTGGTTTGACCATTAACTGTAATAAAATCATTTTGAGTTGAAATAAAATACTAAAACTTAAATAAAAAAAGTTATGAAAGCATTGTAACAAAAAAAATTAATAAAACCTGAAAATACAAAAACAAATGTTTTGAAAAGTCTTGATTAATACTATAGAATTATATAAATAATACCAAAACAATACTCAACTGACCTAAATTAAAGACGTTAATTAACATCATTAAAAGTATGTAATAAAAAAGAAAAGAAAAGTAGCAGTCTGGTTCATTTCAATAAAATAAGAACAAAACATTAAAGGTGCATTGAGAGAATATTTTAAATTGTTCTCTGATATGTACATAGAAGGTATGTAGCTTAGGTAAGGGGTAAAAATGCCCAGAAACGGTTTTACAGGTCCATTTACAACCCTAGAATTTGACCCTAG
>JAUMHQ010000078.1:12496090-12507323 GCA_032361165.1 Enteromius paludinosus | reverse complement strand
AGTAGGAAACGATGGTGTTTGAGACTCACAGTATGTTATGTCCATGTACTGAACTGTTATTATTCAATCATGCCAAGCTAAATTCAGTTTTCCATTCTATGGCACCTTTAATGAGTAATTAAAGCTGTAGATGACTGTAAAAAACACCAACTAGTATTACTGGAATAAGTCTACGGAGTATCTGTGAACTGTAATGCATTTTTTCCTATAGAAATGGCTGTTGGTCCGACAACAAACTCTCACTAATCTGCAGCATAACAAAAGCGCCTCACATTTTTGCATCATGAGATAAACAAGTTCATCTAGTTCATCCCACCATGTTGTTGTTGTAGCTCCACTAATGATGCTGCTCATCTGACTGGTGCGTGTTATGGAAGCAGGTTATCTTTGGAACAATGAACCCAGTCAGAGTGCTGTCGGCTCAGCTAACACACGGCTCACCACCTCTTAATACCAGCAGTGAGCAGGACAGGCCCATCTGCACCCTTACGGTGAGCCAAGAGAACCCGACTGATCCCAGCTTTGCTTGGCTATTGTAAACAGCGGATAGTGAACAACTTGTTTGTGTTTAGACAATCTGCTCAGAAATGTTTGAGAGACTCCATGAATAATCGAATGTGATGATCTCCAGTACGTGAACGAATATGCATACATTCACTGTTTAGAATCAGTGTACAATATTTTATTAGTGGTGCAAAAAAATAATATAGTGCTGTGTTTTAAGAGACTTGACTGAAATTTAGAGGGATTTAATAAAATCACATGAGAATTGTATCTCACCTGGTCTGTCGATGAAGTCGCAGTGACTCAGGCCAGCAATTTCCATGCGCTTCAAGAAGAGCACAGTGGAAGTGATGTCAGATTCAAGAATATGAGGGACACTCTCCACAGGAAGTGATGTGTCCTCTTGATACAAACAGAAACACTTGCCTGCAGAAATAAAACATTTTAGGCATGTTCAGATTCACTGCAAGCCAACAATTTTAAGAAACATTTATATTTGTTTATGTTCACCCAGACTGCATTTATTTGGTCAAACATTAAGTAAAATGAATAATATTGTAAAATAATTAGGGTCGGGTAAAAAATTAGATCTGGATCGGTGCGTCCCTACTTTCAAGTACATTCAGAACATTAGAAACGCTAGTTGGTGCTTTAGTAAAATCGGTCCGCCAAAACTCATCCAGTGAGAAACGTTCCGCGGTGCAAAAATAAGTGCGATTAAAATGAGTTACAAAAAATTTTACGCGTTATTTTTGTGTAATTTCTTAATCTAAATTAACGCGTTAAAGTCCCGGCCCTTAAAATAATATTACAATTTAAAAGACTGGTTTTCTTTATTAATATATTATAAAATGTGATTTATTCCTGCAATGGAAAAGCTGAATTTCCAGCATAATTTCTTCTGTGTCACGTGTAGGGGTGGCACGGTTCACAAAACCCACGGTTCGGTTTGTATCACGGTTTTAGGGTCACGGTTTATGGTTCTGTACGGTTCTTGTTATTTTTTTTTTAATGTTTAACACTCCAGAAATGTACTTCAGCATTGGATATATAGCTTAATTATCCACAACTTAGGATACAGTATTAAAAAAGTTATATCAAGTAATATCAAGTTATATCATGACATGTAATCATGCGTAAACTAATTTGACTTGACATAAAGCATATTATTGGAAACATCTCCTGAGGAAAGCTAGGTGAGATATTGATACAGCAAGAGGAAAGACATGATGATTTCAACATGCTTTTCATTTATTTGGCAAAAAAAGGAGAACGTGTATTGCCATCTACATGAATGTATGTGCCTTTTTAGCACACAAAGATTGCAATATTACAGAATATCTTGCATTTATCACACTGCCAACTTTAGTGTAACTCTTACAATATGGTATCTTTTCAGATGAAATTACATATTCTAAGTGTTGCCATTAACATAGTGGATGCGTGTTGCACATTACTTGCATACAGTCACAGTTCTATTTTCCGCTGTCATCAAAGGTAACATGAAATCCAAAATGTTCCCACATACCACCGGGCAGCTTTCCTTTTCTCTTCCTTTTCTGTCCATTTCTACACGTACTGTATTGTGACCTGCAGCACTCACTCCGTAGACACCTCAATTCTTTCGCGCGACATGCTGCGTTCATACCGGACACGGATGAAGCGTCAAGCGCGAGTGATTTACATGTTAAGTCAATGCAAAGACGCGATTAGACATCCTGCGGCGCGATTCGCGCAATCCGCGTCTGGTGTGAACGCAGCTAAAGGGAAACACACTAACCTCACATACTGTACGGGGCACGAGGCTACGCATGTCATGAACCGTCGAACCGTGCAACGCATGCATGCACCGAACCGAGACAAGCAAACCGAACGGTTCGGTTTTTTTTCATGAACCGTGCCATCCCTAGTCACGTCCATCGTAAATCATTAAGAAACATATCTAATTATTATTAATTCTGAAAACTGTTGTGTTGCTTAAATTTTTTTGGGGGGGAAAAAGAAGATAATTTATTCAAAAGAACAGAATTTATTTTAACAGAATTTGTTTTTTGTCACCTTAGATCAATGAATGTGTCTTTGCTGAATTAAATATTCATTACGTTCAAGAAAAACAAATGAACCCAAACCTTTAAATGTTAATGTGTGTAGAATTTACCAAAAAACAAAGAGCTCACCTGTTGGGCCTGCAAGTTGTTTGCGGCTCTCAGCTTGGCTCTTGCTGATTTGTCGAATAACGATGGAATTGGCTCTGATTCTAGGATTGTACACCTGTCACAATAAAACATCAATGTTTCATGTCCACCTACAGTATCAAAATGTATACTGTATAAAACACAGAGTTCACAATGAGGACTAGTATCTGTAAAGCTCAAAATAAAAACAAAACCACTACATACATATCTTTTTTGCACTCCAGCATCAATCACAAAGCGAATGCTGTGAACGGCCCAGAACAAATCTTCACTGGGGCTGCAGGTGAGGAAGACTCTCCTACTCTTGCTCTCTTCAGAGAGCACTGAAGGACTGTCTCCTTGCTCAGGGCACAGAGACACAGGCACCAGCTCACCATGAGACAGCGCAAGATTGGCACCCTCTCTCCGCAATATGGCATGGGCACATTCAATCTCCTTGAAAATAAGAGAAAGAGAACTTTCTATTACCATGGAAACGGGACAATCTTGTGGTCTATGCAAGATTCCCTGAAGGAAACCAGGTTGGCATTTATGTGACTTTATGTTTTCCCACTTAAACCACAGGAAATTGTAATAAAATATGAACTTGGGTCACCACTGACTTCCGTAGTACATAAAAAACAACAACTATGGAAGTCAATGACCCAAAACAGCCTGGTGACAAACTTTTTTTCAACATATCTTCCTTTGTGTTTAACAGAACAGAGAAATTCACACAGGTTTGGAACTACTCGAGAGTGAGTAAATGATGACAGGATTTTCATTTTTGGGTGAACTGTTCCTTTAAATGTCTCTTACTTGTTCAGTTGCCAGAAATGTCACAATGTCTCCATGCTTTTGATTCTGATGTATCTCCAGAGCCAGTCTAAGAGCAGAGCAGAGGTAATCCTTCACACCACCTCTCCCGCTACCGTACACCACCTCACACGGCTGCAGCCCATCCAGCCGGATCTGAGGAACGCTTCCATAGTGATGTAGCAGTTTCTCAGCGGAGTGAGGGGCAGTGAGGATGACCAGCCTGAGCTCTGGCCGCGTGAGGAGCACGTCTTTGAGCAGCCCGAGGAGCAGGTCTGTGCTGACGGTGCGTTCCTGGGCCTGATCAATGACCACCACGCCACACTGCTCCAAGAGGGGGTCCGACATCATTTCCCGGAGCAGCACGTCATCTGTGCAGTATCTGCAAAGCAACAGATGTCACTGCTGGTCTGCATCGATTTAACACAAACAAAAATAGCGTGTTAAGCGTAGACAAGCACACATGATTGGATGATAATTTACTCTGGGAATAACCAGTGTTTTCCTTAAGGTCAGTGTTTTCATTAAGTCAGACCCTCTCAGCTGTTCTAATCACTGCTCTGGCTCTTTTGTTCGCCAGACTGACTTATGGCTGCTCTGAAAGCTCTGATGAAGCATATGGGCAGTACGGAAATACGGCAGCTGCCTTGGAGACCCCCAGACTGAGCCCCCTCAGCCTTTTGTTAGCTTTTATATTGTTCAGATGGACAGGCGCCCCTGAAAAGAAGATGCACGTGTGGTGGTAATGAAGGGGGGAGGTGCAGATTGCAGAAATGAATAAAAAAAAGTGCAGGGAAAATGACCAAATAATGCTGTGCTGACTTTACATGCCTAGGGATCATGTACACACCTCAGTACGGTGTCAGGGGAGCAGCAGGTCTGAAGTGGGATGCTGTATCCAACCTCATTGCCGATGTTGACGTCCATCTCATCGGCCACACGGAGGGCCAGGTCCACCGTGCTCTGCTGATGAATCTGAGTGCACACTACCATACCGTTCTGATACCGCGCAGACAGGCAAAACTCTGCACACCACTGAGGGATCTAAGGAAAGATTATCACACAAAACCACACGCTGTAAGGCTATTCAGAAACAAAATACCCAGAAATAAGACAGCTGTACTACTTTTAGTAATAAACAAACTAAATTATGAATAGTCTGCCCTTTACTGTGTGATCTTTTGCTCAAAATATTCAATAAATTCACTCTAAAAGTAACTAAAGTTCAGTTCAACATCCAGCCCTAATCCACCCTGAACATGGAATGAGGTTTCAAACACCAAACAAAATATTAATATAGCCTACTTATTCAAAATGAATGTCCTAGTTTTATAATAAACACACTATGCTATAACTTATAAACTCACCTGAGTGCTTTGTCCTGTTTTAGCGGTGCCAGTAACTATCACGATCTGGCTGCTCATCAAACTGTCCATAAACTCGCATTTCACTCCCCACACCGGCAGACCTTTTCTTTCTCTTAATAGTTTGTAATATCTTGAGGAAAAAGGGAGCCCGTCGAACTGATTTAACTCCAGCACATCATCCGCATCGACATCTTGAGTTTCGCTGGTTTCATCTAGTGTCTCCACATCTGTTGATAGCTCCATCTCCATCGTTGCCCTAACACGCCTTCTCTCTTCAGTTGCAAAAAATAAATCAAACCGAACAAATCGACCAAACCACGCTCTATTAGTTATGTGACATATTTATGGTCTTAAACAGGTTACCTCCTCCAGATGAGTGTTAGGAACCCGCGCCCAGGACATACAGACCCTTTGTGTCATCAGTTGTCCCGCTCAGCGAGTGCACTATTGATGTCCGATTCGTGAACGAATCGTTTTTTTTAATCGGATCTTTTTAATGAACCGAGAACCGGTCGTTCCTAAATTGCACTGAATCGGGTTGCTCTCGAGTCATCAACTGCTAGCTTTTGAAGTGTATTAAACTGGATAAAAGCTGAAATGTGAATAGCTGAATTGACATGCTGAGTTGATTTTAATAAATTATTCAAACGTGCAAATGCTTAACCAAGTAATGTGAATTAATTCATAGAAGTTTGTTGTACATTCAAGCCTGTTCTATGTTTAATCAACTGAACGATAACTGTACCAAACTGAGTGAGGACACATAAAATTACAATAAATAAATAATACAGCTTTATTAATAATTTACATTCAAATGTTCTCAACCAGAACCACTATGTGGTATCAGTGGATGTCCAGGATCACTTAAAAATTAAGGATTTAAATTTAATTGCGTTTTTTAAGTATTTCTATAAGTTATTCTAGAGCTTAAAAAACATGTCAACTCGTAAACAAAACTTTTATCAAAAAAACCTTTAAAGCATATAACATGATGCCAGGGACCACGTGATGACGTAAAAGAATCACTAAATCATTTCCGATCCGGTTCTTTGAATCGTTCGTTCGAAAGAACCGATTCGAACGTCTAGTCATTAGCACACTGAATCATCACTCAGACGCGCAGCGGCAGAGATTTTGAGCGGTCATGTGGTCATTTAATCCCATCACAATAGAGCCGAAGCTGATGAAAGTGACTACAGGGCAAAACAAGGATTCATTCTCAATAACCATACATCGCTCTCATGTTAAAACAAGACTAATAAGAACACCGTTTGGAAACTTAAGGAAAAAAGATTGCGCGCACTGCCACACCAGTGCTGTCACCATGACAACGTTAATGCTAGTACATTCAGATGTGCTCAAGAGAGAAGAGAGGCAAACACACAGCAGACTGCAACCTATCATCCCCTGTGTGGGGATTTCTCTACAGTGCACTACAAGGACACTGACTGAGACAGCGATGAACCCAGGTAGACATTTGATTTGTATTACCTTATTCAAAACAACACTATTGCAACATAGTTTTAACATGCCTACCATATAGAGTTGCTTAATTCCGCGCTTATATTTGATTAACGTAATACAGTAAGCCAAAACCTTTGGTCACTATTTAGTTTGAGGACCAATTCTGACTATTTACTAAAAACTTTTGCCTCAAACTCAATAAACTAATTTGCTGCATATTAAGGTAACTAGTTGTTAAATTTTGGCTTGGGGTAGAATTAAGGGATTGAAAAATATGGTCACGCAGAATGAGACATTATTATGTGCTTTATAAATAGCCTATTAACAAACAGACAATATGCTGCTAATATGCAAGTTATATGCTACAAAATTATTAATGCATATATTATGTTATGGTTCCAGACCTGTTTAGGAGAAAAGGACAAATACTAATGTTTTCTCCAGCAACAGTGATTAAAAAGTAATGGGTAATCATTTAATTTAATCACTAATCCAGGAACAATCTTGTGTGGTTAGTTATTCCTAGTGTATTGTTATGTGATATTCATGACCTTTATTAAGATGAAACCAATAGGCTGCAGTTTACCCATAAGTCACACCTGAATAGCAAGATCATATCATATGCTGCTGTATCAGATAACTGCATATTAAACATAGATTGGATTAGATTTCAACCTGTCAAAACCATATAAAAAAAGTAATATGACTGCGTTGGATATTACTGCAAAGCGTAAAATACCTAAAAATGCACATTATTTTAACTTCAACAACTTTAATATATGATATACGCTATATTATACATCATATATTTTCTCAATTTCTCCAACAAAATATCCAGAAGTTACTCTTGTGATTGGGAAGGTCACTCACCACAGTATCGAGCTGAGCTGGATGAATGAAGAGAATAAACCTCGAAATGGCTCTCCTGAATGCTGGACCCGCTTCTCTGTGGAGCAAATGGACCCCAAAACACACACATACAGCACTGTCTACATGTCAGTTTTCTCTTTTTATTTTTTTTATTATTTTTTTTTTTTACAACATATTAAAAACCAGCTTTTTAGCAACAAACCATGTAATAACATTTTGGTGTTTTATCACAGAGGGTACAGCACTCATCATCTTATAGAGGGCTTGGAATCCAGCACCTCCTATAATTTTAGACTGAGGGTCACCAGAGCCTCAGGGGAGTGCAGCCTTAGCCCTGTGGTCCCTGTCTTCACCACTCGTGAGATATTTCGCTGTGCCTCCAGCAATGGCTTCTTTGCCATCACTACATCACATTTTAAAATGGAAAATAATTATTTTAAATTGCGATAATATTTTACCATTTTTGCTCAATTAAATACGGCCTCGCTAAGGATAAGAGACTTCTTTCAAAAGCATAAAAAAATCTAACTGACCCTAAACCTAGTGTATTTGTTAAATGTTTTCTAATGTATTGAAGGAGAGCCTTTCAGTGGGAAGAACCTCCACCAGGCTGTGAACAGGGAGGATGAGGAGGAGCTGAGCACAGTTCTGCAGTCAGGGTGGGATCACACACACACATTGGTATTTTTGGTTTATGGGGACTCTCCATAGGCGTAATGTTTTTTATACTGTACAAACTGTATGTGCTACAAATTTGTGTCCCCATAAACCACAAATACCAACACACACACACACACACACACACACTTCAACCGCACTTCATGCTTCTTCATATGCTACATTAGTATTAACATTGTACTTCAAGGAATATTTAACCCGAAAATGAACATTTTGTCATTGTTAATCACCCTTGTGCCATTCTAAATCTGTATGACTTTCTTTCTTCTGTGGAACAGGGTGATTAATGAGGACAAAATTTGAATCTTTACGTGAAATATCCCCTTAAAGGCCAGTTCACACATATATATCATAACCCCTCTCATGTAATTCCTCTCCTAGAATGGTCGACGTGGATGTTTATGACAAAATGGGGTTCACCCCTCTCATGGTGGCTGCAAAGAAAGGTTTCACCAGGTAAACATGCTTCCCATCTTATTCATTTAAACACAAAACTAGTGGACAGAGAGATGAATTCACAGCAAGCTGCTGAATATCCCATTAGTCTTTGTCATTTATTTAATGCTATGTAAAATATGGTCATGATAAGCATCTGTTTGTTTTGTAGATCAGTGGACATTTTATTGAAGCATGGCGCTGATATTAACAAGAGAGACAGCACTGGAAAAGACTGGTGATTCTCCATTCCATGCAGTTGAATTTTAGAAAAAATTTATATCTTAATATATATTTTCATCTATGCATGTGTTTTATCAGTCTAATGCAGGCCTGTTTTGCTGGTCACCTGAGCACAGTGAAGTATCTGCGAAAATGCGGCTCCACATGGCAGTCCCGAGACACGGATGGCTGCACGCCGCTTCACTGGGCTGTGGATGGAGGACACCTACCTGTCATTACATATATGATCCAAGATGGATGTGAGGTCCGAGGACAAATTTTCAGCCATTTAATGTGTGCAAAAAAGCAACATTAAAAGAATAGTTCACACCAAAATGACAATTCACTGAGAATTTAAGTTCATTGCATACTGACATTTTTTGCACATTGAAAAATAAATATGACCTCACGTTGTGTTAATCGTGTTTACACACTGCCTGAAACCTTCGTCCGTCATAAAAAATTTGAATAAGGTTAGACTTTCTCCATTTTTGCATCCTGCAATTTTGGATCTTAACTCACCCACAGGCCATCCAAGGGGAGTTTTGTTTCTTCATCACATTACATCACTTGCTCACTAATGGATCTTTTGCAGTGAAGGGGTGCCATTAGAATGAGAGTCCAAACATATGATAAAAACACAAAAACAATAATCCACAACTAACCCGCACATCTCCAGTCCATCAAATAACGTCCTGTGAAGCAAAAAGCTGCATGTTTGTAGGAAACAAATCCAGAAAGGCATTTTAACTCTCGCTTTTGGCCAAAAGTCCATAATGACTCTTCATCCGGTGAAACATTCCTTACTCTGATTTCCTTTCATATCAAAATCCACCAACATGTTTGTTTAGAACAGTTTTTGCTTGTAAACAGTGCTTGATCTGTGCACATTTCTCTCCTGATTTAGATAAGACCACTTTCTCCCTGGAGAAAACAATGTTATGGATAGAGGACTGATATTTCAGCTGGAAGCATTCGGAAGTTAAAAGTATCTTCATGATGGATTTGTTTATTACAAAGACAAATTGAAAGCCTTTTTTTATTTTTTATTTTTGGGTGAACTATTCCGTATTTCAAATGAGACGGTATATGAAGTTACCAAACTTTAGTTTCACTATTTCAGTTTTGAACTTTTTTTAAATATACCGTTTGAGGCCCATTAGTTTTTCAGATGGTGACCCAGCATTGTCAGTTTAAAGCATGTGTTTTTTGTACTCTGACAGGTGGATGTGATGGATAAAGTGTCTCTCTGGACTCCTCTCATGCGTGTGTCAGCCATCAGTGGAAACGCTGCGGTCGCCTCTGTCCTCCTCCAGGCTGGAGCTGATGTAAACGTTCGTGACAAAGCTGGCAAGACACCACTAATGGTATTTATCATCAAAACTGCCACTAAAATTGTCAAGGACAAGATGGATGACATCATTGGGGTTTTCGGTTATACTTTTCCAGGTCGCTGTGCTGAATAACCATGTGGAGCTGGTGAAACTTCTGCTTGACAGCGGGGCAGATCACCACATGAGGAACGAGGTAACAGATTATGATCATTATGATATTCATAATGCATAAATGATTCAACAATACGAGTAGTGCAATAAAACTTTTTGCCACAGGATAACTAATAACACTCCTCATAAAATCATATTTACACCCTAATGCAGTATGGAGCAGGTGCAGCGGATATGGCTAAAGCATTTGGGAGGCAGGTAATCTGACAAACTATACATGAACAAATTCATATTTCATAGCTTGGAACAAAAAGACAATTTCTGTTTCAGAGCATCATAAACTTGCTGGATAATATGAGCTTGGAAGATTGAAATCGACTGACATCAGTGAGACAATTCTGTTATGGAGACAAGAAATGATCTTTATCTTAATGTCATATTTTACACATTACAGTTATTAAAAAGAACTTTTATGCTCCTAGTGTAAAATCAAATGAAATTGAACTCACAATAGCAATATCCTTGTTTATTGTTCTCGTTCAAGTCCTTACATTATCAGTATCCAGTAATATTTTTTGAAGGCATTCACATTTCCCATTTATTATCCCAATTAATAGAAATTAAAATGGCATTTGTTGATATAAAAAATTGTTACACAATGAATTCAACACCCAGTGCAAAAACTGAGCAATCATCTTTGACCACAGATAAAAAACAAAAGAAGTGAGCATTTAACACGTCCACATGAGTGCATATAAAAAGGTGAAATGTACATACACTGTTGTGAATAGGTAAACAAGAACATAACATAGCACACACAGGCTTGGCTTGAATGAAATACTGTGACAGCTGGGTTTGTTGTACTCCCAAATCAACAACGCTGGAATATTATGTGGAAAAACCGAAGTGTAATTTCCCCCTCAGGGTGAAGTACCAAGCAGAACAACAATCTCATAAGTTTATGAAAATCATTGAGCCCAGCTGTGCATAAAGAGAGCTGTGTTATTGGCAAGAAGGAACCACTTGTTGTGTAAAAATGCCATAGTTGTGATGACAGACACACACACACCAGCAGTGATATTTACTACATCCTGTGTACTTAACATCATCTTGATGTTGAACACTTTCGTGAGAAGGTAATGAAAGATCACTATTTGTCTAAAGAGACTATACTTAAATCATTCAAAAGCTTGAGGTCGGTAAGATTTTTCGGAAAGTCTTTTATAAAGCTGCATTTATTTGATCAAAAATACAGTAA
>JAUMHQ010000078.1:12475306-12491327 GCA_032361165.1 Enteromius paludinosus | reverse complement strand
TCGTTTGTGTTCTGCTGAGGAAACAAAGTCACCTACATCTTGGATGCCCTGGGGGTAAGCAAATAAACATAAATTTTCATTTTTGGGTGAACTATCCCTTTAATTGTGCATTCTTATTATTAAACGTAATGCTTAGCTAAATCTCAAAATGGATATCTATTGTAAATATTACACACACACACACACACCTATATTAAGATGTAAAATTATATATGTATATTATTACTTTTGTTAAATGATTAATTGCAATTAATCACATCCAAAATAAGTTTTTGTTTACATAATGTGTAGTTTACATTTATTATATAGACTCCAACCCAACTTTGTCAATAGATTAACGGCGATATTTTTTTTATCGCGCGATAAGAGTCTTGCGTTAACGCGCCGATAGCGGCCCACCACTATAAAAAACACACTCGTGTTGCACCTGCATCAGACATCACAGCTCTTCCCGAAGTTCCAGGAGTCTCACAAACATTAATAACAGCTCTCCGACCCCCACAAGTTACAGACAACATCCCAGAAATAAAGCAAGAGAGAGAAGCCCTATTTCCAGGGTATTAAAGTACATTTTTGGCAATTTAATCACAGGTGGCTGTCAGCTAAGATGCATTTACAGTTTCCACCTGGTATAACTGAGTTTTGAATCGTCTCCTTTGACGACTTCTTTTTGGATTTTGTCTGCTATACAAACCAAATTAAGTGGCTTACGAGGGAGTGGGAAATAAAGAAAAATGGGAGAACAGCTGTGATTTTTGGTGCAAATGTTATTTACATTTAGGAGTTCCTAAATGATGTACCACTACAAGTTGAGGCCAAACTCAATACGGGTAGTAACGCTTTCCATCCAGCACTTACCTGGATGTTAGTGTAGGGCAGCTGGCGTGGGAGTGTGTGGAAGCCTGCTGCTCTGTCTGGCGAGTGTGTGTGTGACACCAGAGTCCTGTGAGGCTGCAGACCTGTGATGGGCATGGGGTGGCTGATGTGGACGGGCTGGCAGCGTGTGGGACATTCAGGTAGCCGACGTAAACTGTGGAAGTTACGTGGAGGAAGGAGAGGCTCCGAACTAGGATGAGACATCTGTGGAAAACAGGCAGAGTTGAAAAAATAAGGAAACAAGAATTCAATACTACTGCTTGCTACTGCTAACCTTTTAGGACCTTTCGAGGAATCAATCTAAACCTCTTTCTGTATATGCTGCTTCACAATTCGATACTGTTCCAGGTCCTCTTTGATAAAGGTATTCATACATGTTGTTGTGGCATGGCACACAGACTAAAATTACCCAGATGAAGCAATCAAACTTTACTTTTCCAACACACTTTTTTGGCCACTTTCCAATCACATTGAGGCCTGATCTCCCTTTGACCAAACAAAGGTTTCCAACAAACAGTTTCTCTCATTATATTGTTATGCTACCCAAGTACATTAGACTGAATTAATCCAGAAATCCTTTAAAATGAATCTTTGAGGTTTTAGATGCAGATCTGGACTTCATTAATATCCTTTGAGGGTCGATACTGGAGACTAAATCAATTATGCACCCAAGTCTCATGCCGTGTACACGGAAATCAAAGGATGGATTGGCTTGGACAGGCATAGTAATTCTGCGAGAGAGCTGACCTCATCTGCTCCTCACTGGGCCGGACAGACACTGAGGTAATGAATTATGGAATTTGAGGTTTAATAAAAAATCTTGTTGGTGCTTGTTAATAAGGGTGTGAATGTTAATTTAGATTACATTCTTCATATAATCAAAGCTGGTATTTGGTTACAAACGGTCTGCTTTGATTAAATTTAGTATGATTATTTAAAAAATATGTATTTTCACAAATGCAATTGTAAGGAAATTGTAATGATGAAAAAAGGCATTGCATTGCATTCCAGATAAAAAATAGAAAATATTGAATATAATATTTAACTGTAACTATTCAAAATATTATTACATATTTTGGATGTTATAATCATGTTGATGAGTAGAGTATCACACTTACCTTATCACAGCGGGAGTATAAAGGTAAAGAGGCAGGCTTGTGCTGAGGAGAGACCCTGAACGCTGACTGTGTCTGTGGGGGGCTGGGAGCTTGCTTTCGCCCTACTGATCTGTTAAATGAAGAAAGAGTTTACAAAAATGTCATGTTTTAGGTATGGTGAATAATATAATTACTACAGTAGGGATGTCCACTTTTTAATAAGCTCTCACAAATTTTTACTTGTTCATTATTTTTAAAGAGCAAAAATCATGTTCATAACAAGGCATGTACAATGTAAGTTAACATAGTCCAGGCAGTAAATATTTAAATACTCACTGTTCTAAAATTGTAGATGGTCTGACAGAATGTTTGGGGTCAATATGTTAAACAAAATACTTTCATTCAGCAACACTGCAATAAATAGGTCAAAAGTGGGAGCAAAGACCTTTATGATGTTACAAAAGATTTTTAATTTCAAATAAACGATGTAGTCATTAAAGAATCCTGAGATTCTGAGCACAACTGTTTTTAATATTGATAATAAAGAATGTTTCTTCAGCATAAATCAGCATGCCAGAATGATTTCTGAAGGATTGCATAAAGGTCTGAAAATTCAGCTTTGCCTATAAATAACATTTTAAAATATATTCACAAAGACAACTTTTACTGTAAATTGTAATAATATTTCAGACTTTTTTACTGTATTAAATCAAAATAAATGCGGAAGTGTATAAGAGACCCCAAACTCTACAGTAGTATATATCTATCATTACTAACCCCCACAGCTTTCTCACAAAACACTCAATAATACCAGAAAAGGACCTGTAAAGAGTATAGAGCTTTTTAGAGGTAGCAGACTCCACTCGGAGGAATTACATAAGTTCATCCACAAAGAAAACTATTCTCACCTCAAAAGGGTGATTTAGACAACTTTAAAGCTTCAATTATAAACAGGGTTTAACTGAATAACTCAAGACTTTTAAACCCTCTGGAATGCTGGCCCAGTTAACTTCTATTGTAAGTGTGCTACTCTGACCATAAATAAGATTTTTTTTTTTCTTATAAGGAACAAGTCAAAATAATTTTCTGTGACAAACTATACTATGCCCTGAATTCCTGATATGAACTTTAACTGAACTTGAAACTTAATTCCCTTAAGCTTCAATAAAACTCTAGGGTATCTTGGTGTCCCTGGATGGAAACCAGCAGGAACCAGGATCAAACACATTTTGGAAAATGCACCATTGATGGTACCTGAGCTTTTGGATGGCACTCTTCTTATTGATGCAGAGCATCTGAACCAGCGTTTTCCTCTTCAGACACACAATCAGTCCCGCCGACAGCAAGCAAAGAAGGGTGACCAGCACGCCCACGGCCACAGCGCTGCTGTCAGCTGTTGTCACATAGGACAGCACGCACATTAATACACACACTCGCACATCTGTTGTACAGCACGGCACAGAATGGCACAGAGAGGGAAAACACAAGAAGCCAAAGTCAGGTTAGAAAGAAAAAGGATCGATCAACATCCCTCTGTGTCTCCACCTGCATTGCTTTTACAAGCTGTCTCAAAGTTCTTGAATGTCTGCTGAGTGACACCTAAGCACAGTGCTTCAGGTTTCCACCAGTAAATCAATGACGTGTCCTGTCAATGCTGTTATGCTTTTCCACTGGAAAATCATTTAATGGGTTTTGTAAGAACATTGTACTTTCGGGCTGCACTGTTCTACCTGCGGTGCGGCTGTCACAGAGGGGATGAAAGAGGTTAGAGCTAGTGCACTTCCTCAAGCGGTAGTCGGGAAAAATCTGAATGCATGAGGCCAAAAAGGTGGAAACATACGCCATGCACGTTGGCAAATAGAAACGCTCCTAGCTAGGCAAAAATGTAATCTTTGCATTCTGAAATATGCTTACAAGCAATTAGTAATGCAATGCATTTATTAACTCTCAAGACATTATAGCAGCCATTTGTGCACACTTCTTCAATAGTCAGTTTTCTTTTTTTAAGGTTTCATCACTTTGCTGAATTTGTGTACAGTTGTTTCTAAAATACATATATTTTTTAAATAAAAATAGCTGAACCCCAAAGTGTCTGCTAAATGCATACATGTTGACACATACCTTTGCAAATGTGTAACCTTTTTGTGACTAAGGATGGTCATTTGCAGTATTTATTTATTTGTGAGTTGAAATAAAGTTCAGAAATACAATTCCGAAATTAAAAAGGTTCAAGAAAACTGCTGGTTTGTTCTATTTTGTTGTCTGAAATTTCTTGAAATGATACACACCAATAGAACTAAAGACAGATAGATGACAGATTTGTAACTAATATGTAATAAGGATGATCATTTTTGTCATTTTGTTTCATTTCAAGTTAAAAGTTGTTTCTGTGATAAATTATTAAAATAAAATAAAACTTTGCATACTTGTTTAGCATAGTATGATTCTAATCTGAAGCGGAGCACATAAGCACTGCAGCAAGTCATGCTACTGTATGTTAGTGTAATGCATACTGGTCTAGCAGGTAAGTCAAAAGTGCGTTTGTTCATCACTGTACCGGCTTGTCTCATTGGTCCGCTGTCGACGCTGCCGCCAAACCCCGCCCTATCACAGAAAGGAGGTGCCCAGTGAGCTTCACAGTGGCAGTTCTTCTTGTTGTTGCATTCCTGTAAACATAAAGCCACTGCCATCAATGCCACATGCAGCTCTAACCTCCTGATCAAATTTCCTGCCGGACATTATCAACAATATCCTGCTGTTCATTGTTTAAGAAATTCTGGGGGATAATGGTATGAAATCTCCTCATGAGCATTCAGTTCATGGCTGCTCTGTTCAATGTTGCATTCAAGGGCAACATTTTTCCATTTGCACAAAACTGCATCACATTTTTCCATCAGGGTATGTGTCAGGGGTCGCTGCATAAGTTGATTGATGTCACTTGATGTTTAAATCACAGTCTGAATATTAGATGTCTGCCTTCTGAAAGGAAACATGCAGCTATGTCTTTCATCCCATAAGAACGCAAGGAAACTTTTCAGACTCTCAAACTCTTAACGCTCTCATCCAGCTTTCTTGAATGCAAGACCCTCTCAGCAGACAGACTCTTACATTTCAAGGATTAATGAGATTGTTCAAGTCTTCAGTTGATCTTAAGACCTCTCAAGACTAGAAACCAATAGCCTTAGTGGTTTAGCATTAATCAAGATCTTGCGGGTTTTTGTGTGGGGCTTAAGGGGTAAGTATTGGTTTCGGTTTTTAGTGGTCTTCTATAGTTCTAGGCCTGGGTCTTTAAGGGGTCGATCCAGCTTAAAAAACCACCAGCATTCTGAACATCCAGGTTCCCAGAATGCTGACAGAGCTACCAACATCTTTATTAATAATGATCAATTCGTCTTGCAGCACAGATCGAGTAAGGAAATAGACCTTGGAGAGAAAAAAATGGATGCAACTCCACAGCCTACAGACAAAAATAAGAATTCCAATTTAGGAAGTGCATAACAAGAGAAAATAAATAAAACATTATACGCTGGAGCATGTGCCCTCCAGAGCTGACAGTGGGTGCAAATGCAAAAGACAACACGGGGGTGTTCTTGGCCACAACGTTTAGCGATTGCATTTTAGCAGTCCTCTGGCAAAACAGCGCGTGTGCATGATGAATGGCACTTTAAATGGTACACAAATGAATTAAATATGACTCTTATAACCTTATTGGGGTGTCAGAGATTGATTGTGAAGTACTTTAACAGCTCAAGTCACCCAGCATGCTGGGAAAACAATAGTGTGAGTAAAAAAATTGTTTACACAAAATCTGAGCTCACTTGAACGTTGTTTTTCTTTTTTGAAACACAAAAATATTTGAAGACTATACAAGCTGCAATATTCTACACAAGGGAGATGTAAGTGTTTCCCTATATTCCTGCTTTTGTTTTTTTCTGGATAAAGAAAGTCAAAGGTGTCATTCAAGAAAAAAAAAACAAGATTAGTAAATGATGACAAACTATCGTTTTAAATGTATCGAGCTTCCATGAAAGACCATGACTGACACAAGGTTATGCTGTAATCTAATTTAGAACAGTATCAATGTCTTATCTGAGCTTTTAACTGCTATTTCATTCATAGTGGTAATCTAGTTCAAGTGAACTTATAGTATGTGCACCTAGTTAGCTAAGTGCTGTTATGGGAACAAGCTGTCCCCTTGGCAGACAGCTATAATGTAATGAAATGGATTTCTGTAATTTTTTGAGGAAATTTCGACTGACAGTAGAAGCAACCTTACCCCTCTTCCATTACAGTTCCCAGAGCACTTGTGCACTCCAAAGACACTGACATTCTGACACTGCCTGTTCAAACAGATCTGTTACGATGAGAGAGAGAAAGAGATCATATACGTTATTGGCCTTAACTACTGGTCGACTGAAATGTTTTATACATGTATATAATATATAGTTACATTATACCATATCATCTTTAGGTAAGTACACCTTTAAGTAAATGTAAATTGACATGCTGTAAAATAAAGTACAAATGAAAATGAGGTATTTGCTTAAAATTAAACAAACAATCATAATTAATTTACTAAAAAGCAACTGATACATTTCTTTAGAACAAAATAATTGATACATTAATTTAGTGTTTATTTAAAATAGTAATAAATAAAATTACTTAAATTAGTCATTTTAAATTATCTTTTTCCTCAAAATATTAAGTGTTACATTGTATAATATAATATAATATAATATAAAATAATATAATACAATATAAAATAATATAATATAATATAATGTAATATAATATACTTTAATTATACAAACATATAGCCTAATATAAAACGGATGTTGAAAAAAATACATTGGCGAGGTTTATCAGCAAAACAAACACCAATGGTCAATGGAAAGCAACAAAAATTGCCAAATATCGTCTTAGCCTGGCTGATAAACCACTCGCATAATTTGATAATCTCTACTAAATTATATGTTCTCGTACCATTCCCTCAGCACACTTAGTGCCTGCCAATACCAGTCCTGGATCAGGCATATCATCACCCAGGTAAACATGTGTCCCACGGCACAGAATACGCCCACCCTCCTGCAGAGGTATGTTTGTCTCTATGGAAACCGCATTGGTTCCGATCACTGGCCTGTTGGCACCTCCTTGGCATTGAATTTTCCCACACCTAGCATCCCTGTTTAAATCACATAGACAAAATACAGCAAGTGAGCATGCAACAACAGTGCTAAATGTTTTTACACTGAATACATGGGATAAGGTGATAAAACGCCTGAAAAACAGAGAGGAGATTGTGTTGTCTTGAGGTAACCCTGCCTTTCACACCCTCTCACTCATCTGTGAGGAGGAAAGAGTGTAATTAATAGTGACAAGAGATTACATGTAAAGCCACGGGGCTGCCACTGTCTCTGAATAATAATGTCACAGCTACAAAGAAATTCATAAAATTACATTCATTACAACATGTTTGATGGGCCATCCCATAATAATTAGACAAGAAGTGATACGAATGAATCAGGACACCCTTAAGCAATACTATTCTTATATTTAGCATTTTTTATTTTAATATTCTTTTGTTTTGAGAATGGGAATCATGAAAATTGCTATTTCCTTGTCAGTCACTGGATCTACGTTTTAATTATGTATTCTGTATTGGCACTAAAAAAGCATTTGTATCAGCACCACAAAATTAAGTAGAAAAAAGTTACAAAGCAGCAAAGAAATCGTTTAACAAACAGAACAGAACAAGGCTGTATCAAACAAGGAGAACAAGCAAAACAAAAAGCAAAGACAAACGAAAACAAATGATCAAAGCTAAATAAAGTCCAAATAAACGAAGCAGAACAAAAGAGAACAAGAAAACTAAACAGAGAGTGGTGTTTTGCAAATCAAGCAAAAAAACAAAAACAAAACAAAAAGCAAAGCATAAGAAGCAAAAATAATAATAATAATAATGTAATTTTATTGTAAGTAAAAGGTTAAAGTGCAATGTTCTGTAGTATTTTGACCCAACTGTACCTTGCTTGACATTTAGCAAAGGAACCTTTGGAGTCTTTTCCACAATTTCCATAGGGATCACCTGCAGAGTTTACTCTTTCAAAACAGATTCCCGGGGCAGGTTTTGCTCCTGGAAAACAAGAAAGAATGAAAATAAAGTAGCATATGCCCACTGTCAGAGATGGAAATGTGACACTGTACAATCCTTCCATCTTGTTTCAGCTTGTATATAAACCAAAAACAGATGAAAGGATAACATAGGCCAGACTGTGTCCTGAATCCTTTTGGAAGGGAGAACGAACAGACATATGGAATAAATAACAGCAATCAGTCTGAGTTTTCATATTGCTTGAGCTTGCCATATGAATGCATGCTGGACTGAAGTTCTGGTTTGACAATGGTTACATATAGAATTGCAGTGTCAAAAAAATATATGATTAATGAAACGTATATCTGCGGAACCCTACAATACATTTTTGGTCAACCAAATGGGACCAAAGGAACCCTGCAGCTATCCGCATATTGAATCCACACAGCTACCAACCTGGTCCCCACAGAGTGATGCATTGCTGCTCATGAGTCTGACAGATGCCGTTGTAGCAGTAACCATCCATATTGTGGCACGCGTGTCCATCATGCAGGTACACATTGGCAGGGCAGTGGGGGTTTGTTCCGGTGCAGAACTCAGGTAAGTCACAAGAGTTACTGGACTCTCTACAAGGAGTCCCAGCTGGTTTTAACTGCACAGACACACAGGAACAAAAGGTTTCAGATAACAACAGAGAGCAAACTTAAAGTGCACAGTGTCACCTAAAGGAGATTTCTTTCAAAATAAAGAGAAATATATACTCAACTTCAATGCAGGCACAATGGGATAAACTCAAAGTCATGCAGACATGCTTGGCATGAATCACAAAGACTATTGGGTACAATGTGGAAAGTTCAAAAATTATTCCCGTAACTTCCACTAAGAAATGAAATGGAGTCTAAGAAAGCGGCAACATTAAATTCTTTTAGTTGCTATTTTCATTTAATGAATCAGTCTGTTGAAAGCTTGTTGTACAGTCGTTTATTGTAAAGTCTGTGTGAACATGTTTCTCTGTTCTGGGGTCTGTTCCGGAGGGCCCTGGTCAGGCTTTTTTCCCCAGTAAGTAAATGAGCTGAGCGCTCTGATTTATGTGTCTGGAGGCTTGAGAGGAAACTGAATGTCTATGTTTGGAGCGCAAATGTTGGTTCATGTTGCACTTATTAATGGGGCAAGGAGAATGTGATTTCCACGCCTTTATATTACACACAGAGAAAGAATGAATGAAGAGGAAAGAGTGACAGGAGAGATTTACAAAAGTACCTGGCAGTCTTCACAGCACTGTCCATGGGCACACACCGCATCTCCCTTGAGAGTGCAGGTTGTAGCGTTACAGCAGGGATTCAGACACTCCTGAAGAAAACACAGGGACGGCGATAGATTTAAAGGCACGTGTGTCACTGTATCACATGGGAAAAGTTAAGTTAATAATAGCACTCTTTATTAAATAACTATGGCACTGAAGTTAAAGTATCGGAGAGGTTTTTTTTTTATTTTAAGTGTCAGAAAGAAGGTGAAAATATGTGACCTGACAGCACAAAAGGTTAACCAAAATAAGTAAAGTAAAAAAAACAAACAAAGAACAAAACCAAGCAAAGAAAATGAAAGACAAAACAAAGAAATCACAAAAGAAAGCAAGTAAACAAAGAACAAAATCAAAAAAGCAACACAAGCAAAGTAAACAAAGAATGCAAAAGCAAACAAAAACCAAAACAAGACAGAAATAATCAAAGAGCAAACCAATAAAACAAAAGTCAAAGTATGAAAAATCTAAACAAATCAGTGGAAACAGGGGACGTAAACAAAGAACAAAAAAAGTAAATCAAAAACAAACAAAAAAAACAATAAAAAATCTAACAAAACAACAACAAAAAAATGAAGTAAGCAAAACAAGCAAAGTAAACAAAGAACAAACCTATAAAACAAAGAGGAAAACAATAAGAAAATTGCAAAAGCTTACATTTTAATAGAGGTCATTTATATATTATATTTAAGTCAGAAAGTGAATTAAGAAAGAAGGTGGATAATTATATAAAGTGGCCAAAAAGCTAAATTACAATTGCTTTGGGTGCAAGAAACCTTCACTAATATTGTAAGCAGACTTTAGGTGGAAAATAAAATGCTACAATAGCACAAGCTATGACCCCTTTAATTTGACATTAGATAATTAAGGGTTACAGAAAAACAATGGAAAGAAAAAAAAAGGCTGAACTGTCGCCCCGTGTGATCACTGTATTGAATATTGGTTCCAGGTGTGGAGCTCATATTCTTTTAGGAAATTCCCTTCTGTCAACCAGCTCTTTGCATCCATGGTAACAAAAAAGAATGTTTGGAAACGTTACTGTAGGTTTGTGTATGCGAGTGCATTGACACGTCTGGTTTAAATTAGCGGTCCATGCATTGTTCAGAGGGAAAAAAAGATGTTGTTTTCTCAAATTCTGAACTCTTGGTATCAGTGAACCGTGTTCATGTGTGTACGTGTCTAAGTGAGTGACATCATCACTGACCCGAGACTGGAAGTGATGGGAACGTCAGAGTCCAAGCACAATTGAAGGAAAGAGGACATTTATCTCAGAAAAGAGAGGGAGAGGAAGAGAGAGAAAGAGGTGAATTTTGTAGACTAAAAATCATGTTTTGTTGTTGTAGTAGTGAAGCAGAAGAGCTTTGTTCTTCTCTCACAGTACACAAGAAGCTCATTAAGGCCTCAAGCACTAAAGTTTTGTTTCATACACCACACACACACAAAACATCGATGGGACTTTTTATTCCTCTCTTTCACTCCTTTTCTCCCACTCTTAACAAGGTCCTGGTGTGAGAGGTGCTGGAGGGTTGGGCTGGGTTAGGTCAGTCGCTGGCTCCAACTGCTCCTCAGAGTCACAGAGATCTCTTTACAGACCTGCTGTTTTCTCTAAAACTATCATCACGAGTGAGAAACGACGGGGGATGGGCTCCTCTCATCCTTCTACCCAACACTCAAGACCCACTGCTGGGCTTCCTCTCTGCTCTTTACCCGTTTCCTCCCTCGTTCCCCCCGGTGAGATCACTGGAGCTCATGGGTGCCATTCTGAAGCAAACTTTTCCCCATAACAAGATCCTACACTTTAAAGTTCAGGCCAGGCTTTTTTCCTCAGGTCTGCACTGACACAATATGCCTGCATGACATCTAAATTACATAGACCATTTTTGAAGTCTCCAGTTCCATTACTACATGATATTTAGGAGGCATTTTAGCATTTATTTATAGGACAGCGGAGACAGACAGGAAGGGGAACAGAGAGTTGGAATGGGATCAGACTGCACAGATGACGTCGTCTGGACTCAAACCTTGGTCCTAACAGCTCTTTTACATCACAAATGCACTACAGCTCGAACAGGAGCTGCAACGTTTATTTGAATAGGTCAGAATTGCACAGAACTTTCCTGTTCAGAACATTTAGTGGCATTTTTTAGGGCATTAATAACTCAAAAGTAAATGGAATTTCACACCACAAATCATTTCAAAGACACCCTGCAGTAACTGAAATAAGATTAGTGACATGGCAGTCACTTGAGGTTTTTTTTTTTCTTTTCATTTTTATATTCAGTAATAATAGTGTAGCTAGTAATTTATATGTATATTATATTTTATAATTATAAAAAAATAAAAAATTCTTTTAATTTCATTTAAAACTAAAAATAAAGCTGGCATCAAGAAATAAGAATGATACTACTCTAGTAAAAAGTAATTTATTCAAAATATATTTATTTTATACTAAATATAGTTCAAATCTATAAACATATTTACTGACTTATCCATATTGAAAGCCATGATTTAATCAGTGAATATTAATATTAAGACTAGATATGGACCTGGTTCAGATGTGCTAATCCAAGCAGCGGTCTGCTTTGTTGTGACGTACAAATGTCTTTGTTGTGTGTGAGTCTTTCATACCTCCGGCTCTCCGCAGTCACACTCCTCTCCTTCCTCAATGTAGCCGTTGCCACATTTTTGTCCCCCGTAGAGCATTTTGACCTCAGGCATATTATATAAACACATGCCCACCCCCTTCTCCAGACTAGCCACCAGATCCTTCTTACTACACGTACTGAACACAGTGGGGAATGGGTACCTGTTTAACAAAAAAAAAAGGAAAGGGAAAGACAAATTGAATATATTTTCTTTATAATGATAATTTTTAATGATTTAATAATTTTCTTTTGTTTATTTAACATTTTTATTGCATTATTTTATTTATATTTATTTTATTTTACACTTCATTTATTGTTTAATTTAATTTATTTAAATGTAAATTAATTTAATTTAATTTATTTTTAAATTATTTTGTCACCATCATATTTCTTATTTTACATTTTATAATTTTTTTCTAATTTAACTTCTTTTAAATAAAATTTTTAAATACAATAATTTAAAAATATATATTTTTTAATTGAATTCATATCTTTCATATTTTGTTGTTTATTTTATTTTATTAACGAGTTGGTTTAATTTAATTTTATATGTTTTATTTAATTTCATTACATTTTCTCATAAGGTCAACAGACTCTCATCTGAAAAATCTGGCTGGATCGTTGAGATTTACAAATGTTGTTTTGCTGGTAAACAACATGTCCTACCAGCCATAAACATCAACAGGCCTGGACCCTCATGCAAGGGCTCTTTTCAGCCAATAAAAAGCTTTCCATCCAAATGTATGTCGAGCCAAACCAATTTTTTAACACTAACGGATTTTAGCAATAACTTATAAGTTATTACTTAGCAATAAGTAATATAAGAAAAAGAGGGCACAAAAACGGAATGTAACGGTGCATAATCTCAGCAACCCAGTCAAGCATAAAAAGTTTCAAGTATTAAAATTCCCAAAGTCATTACTGGCATTACTTCAACAAGCACAAAAATGACAACAAAACAAAGCGAATTAGCATATGACCTTCCACCATGGCATTCACGCCCGAGTCCTCTACGTGATAGAACACTAAGCCAGCTAAGCATAAGCCCATATGGTACTATTCATGTTAATTCATCACTACCGATACATGATTATAAACAAACCAGCGCAGGGCCTGACCTCAGCCTGACTGCAGTCACAGTAGAGGCCACGGACACAAAGACCGAGCTCTTTCAGATGAAGCAGAGCAGCGGACGATCATATGACAGCCTTGGTTTGGGGCGGCTGCCTCGGGCAGGGAGCGAGACGAGGTGAGATATCTGAGAGGAGAGCAAATGAAGCTCATTTGGGTCTGGGCTCTGCTCACTGGAGAGTACTGCAGAAGATCCTTCATGGTCTGTTGCCAGAATTTTCAGTTCACTAACTCACCCCAATAAACAAGCTAAACAACAAAGTGCGTGTTTGCTATGCACTCATAAATATGCGCAACGCTGAATAAATGGATGTCCTTGAATTTGTGTGTTTTCGAAAAGGCAAAAGCGACTCTTCCTGCAAATTAATAGTGTATGCATGCAAGCATGTGAAGAGGGGATTAAAACATTAATAATCATAAGGTTAATCGGTGTTACATGTCTGTGCTGAAGAATTGCAGCATATGGCTACATTAAGTAATATTTCATTCAATGTTTTTTTTTTTTACTAAACCAAAACAGATAAGAAATAAACTAAAATTCTTTGTTTAAAAAGTGTAAAAATTTCCTTATATATCTATATATAAAGCAAAGTTGCCAAAGGATTTGGGAATATATAAATGGTAATTTAAAGGAACATTTTCAAGCATTAAAAAAAGGTAAATATAAAGGAAATATTAAGCAATGTATTAAGTAAAAGTATTAAGCAAATCAAATGTAAGCAATGTTAAATTAAATTAAAATTAAAATTAAAATTAAATTAAATTTAATTTAAATTATGATTTAAATCATTTTAAAGTATTAGTATTATAGATTATATTACAAGATAATCAGGTGAAGAAAGAAATTCTGTACAATTTCAAGAAGGAATAAAAAATTCAAGAAACACTGTCCAATTTTTATGCAAATTGTATTCAGCTATTTTAAAGTTGTAATAAACAACGCTGACTGTGTATTTTAACAAATTATTCATTATTTTAATAAATTATACACAGACATACAGTACAGTACACACACACACACAAACACATATATATATATATATAAAACAAAAATGTATGGTTTTGGTGCTTACTTAACTGCTCTCTTGACTATGAAGCTGATTGGGACATTAAAACTCTAGCATCCAAAACATAACATGCTGCAAAAAACAAAGTACTCATATCCTACCAAGCTCTTCAGTGCTGAATAATATTTTCCAGCTAATGCCACAATCTTTCTTCCACATCACAAACGTTTGTCAAACAGACGTATGTAGCCACACGCATGTCACATCTATCTCACTTTCATGCACCCTTGACCGGGAGCCTTTGAAGAGTTTGCTGATGAACTCTCGCGCTTTTAACACCTTGGTTCTGTTCGCCGGGACCGACTGCTTCCCCGCCACCCGTGCTCATCAAAGACAACCTCAGCGCTCACCTTCAGCGAGCAAACACAGGAACATAGGCCTGAATCAAACATCCATGACTCAGACAAGAAGCCATTCTGTCAGCGGTGCCAGTACAGCAAAATAAACTCTGCAGATGAAAGAGAGGAAAACAGGAGGGAAGGATGGAGGGAGGTGTGGGGAGGAGAAACTGTTTGCCGGGAACATCTGCTCTCCCTGGGGGTAAGTGACCGCTTGTTTGGGGTTTTGCGGTGGAAGCCAAGCGCATGGAGGTGGACTCCGGACTCCTGTGAGGGGGGTTTCTGGGTCTGTCCTCCTACTTCACCCTGTGTCCTCACTGCACCCTGCCTAAAAACACAACACCCCGGACTATAACATATCACTCATTGGTTTCATTGAAGTGTTCACTTTGTCTTAGATGTTTCGCCTAAAATGTCTAAAGCAGACAACGAGACAACCGATGACATACAAATGACAGCGGATGACACAGCTAAGAACATCCAAAAAAATCAATCAATCAAAAATAAATGAAATAATGCAATAATGAATTCTTATCAGAAACTTTTGTATCTTGCTTAATCTGATTTGATGCAATTATTGATTTATTTATTTACGGAGGGATGTGTGTAGGTATGTATTGTTTAATTCAGAAATGAATAAAAATGAGTGAATGAATAAACAAATAAACAAATGATCTCTTTTTGTCAAGTATGTATATGTATGTATATACTGTATATGTATGTACAGTAAGAATGACCTGCACAAGAGAAATAAATAAATTCTGTCTAAATGTTTACATAAGGTTAAATTAATTCATGATAGAGAATATACTGTATAAGAAAATATAAATATATGTTCATTCATTCATGTATTGTTATACATAGTAATTTAAAACATGATGGAAAAATCACACACACAAATATATTTTTTATACAGCTATTTTAACATAACATGAATACTACTCAAAAATAAAAAGTTAAATGGAAATTTAGTAGTTTTTTTTTTCAACTGCGTACACACACAATCTTACTTGTCACACAATTTCTAAAACCTGACACTCAAACACCAGAACACACACCAAATCTGCTAAACCATACACTTATTCTCAACTAATTCTCAATGCTCACATTTTGCAAAACACAACACACAATTCTCTATGTAACACAAAAATCTAACAAGAATTAATAATACAACAAAGGTCTTCGTAAATGTTTGCTCATGAGATGTGTCTGATGTTTTGAATGCAGTGCTTCATTTTGGAAGAGATATGAGGCATTTTGCATTTTGGGTGTGCAATTCTTGAATTTGTGTGCAAAGTTTTTTGGGGAAAAAGGCAAAACTTTGAAAATGTGTGTAAGAAACTTTAAGGGCCAGTTTCCCAAACAAGGTTTAGACCAGTCCTAGATTTAAATAAATGTTAAGAGCTGTGTAAACTGGAAAAGGCTTGCACTGAGATATCTTAAAATACATCATTGCCATTGTTTGGTCTTAAAATG
>JAUMHQ010000078.1:12458920-12475206 GCA_032361165.1 Enteromius paludinosus | reverse complement strand
TATACATTACCATCACTCTGTTCTTCTATTTGATAATGTTCAGTGCTTTGCTACAATCTGTATTGTTAAAAGCACTAAATAAATAAAAGTGACTTGACCTGACTCATTACTCAGCTACAAAAGAATCAGACAGAACTCTATTGAGACTTTAATGTGTTATTGCCAATCAACAAAGTCAGTTTGGTTACAATAAAACAGAAACAAGCAATTTAGCCCCAAAACTCTGATTTGCAACGAGCCCCTGGCCTTCTGCAAATCTCACAGATGCCAGCAGTGTAGCAGTAAGCTGGGACACAATCAAGCGCATGCGAGTTTTAATGCAGCCTTTAAAGGGATTACAGTTGAAAGAGACCAATCAGTAGGGGCGTCTGGAAGTAAAAGTCATGACATTTGCAAATGGAAGCGACACATACTGTATCTTAAACACCCTAAGAAAAAACTAATGATCCAAAAATGACATTTAAGCAGTGCTGTAGTTTGTGCAATGAGCCGTTTGGAGCAGCCAGGGCTAGAACAGTAATGTGACAGTGGAAAGGACTTTGGTTTAAAGAGGGATTGGCATTGAGGACAGAGAGCTTGGAATGGCACAGGCTAAGCTGGGAGAAGTTGGCATCAGGTCAAGTGGGTTAAGCGGACTTGGCGTGGGGAAGAATGGCGGATGCAAAAGCCAGATTGGTTTGTATGGCCTGGCATGCAGAGATGGTTTGAGGCACACATGAGCATGACATTTGTGTGCCAGACCACTCTCAAAAAGTGCTTTTGGAATAAGAGTGAGCACAGATACAGCCATGCATAAAAACACATGCAAACGAATGTCCGTATTTACACAGTGTGCTCAATGCTTTGCGTAATTTTTTTCTTTACTCAACTTTCATGACTGCCAAACGATTTGCTCTGTTCCCAGCATCTACCCGACCCCTAAAGCCCTCCTTATCAATTCAAATTCGAGCAAACAACAAATCCTTCCTGCCTGAATGGCACTTTTCTTCTTTACCCCAGTAAATCACAGCCGCAGATGCACAAAAATCCACAGAGAACTCCTGCAGTCTACCCTGTCAACGCCTCTTTTCTCAACTCAAAGATCTGCTTGCATCTGAAACTTTAACTGCTATCATTAAGCATCTGCTTCATAATTCTCGCTAAGTGAAACCACATCTTTTCCAAGACTGTTGAGCACAACAATGAACCCAGATGCTGATTACGGTGTAAATTATTCTGAAATTACACGCCTGCTGTCCTCTCCAAAACGAGTGTGCTTAAACATTTTGATATATTTGTGAAACAGTGAGATGTTGAGTGTTTGCAGAAAACCAATGGCTCTAATCAATCTCGCTCGCGCTGTTGGCAACTGTGATCTGAGGCCAGTGCACCTGCTGTGCTTTAGAGATCTTTAAATTACAGGGCAAGGGTGAGAAAAGCCCTGACGCAACCAGCTTCAACACTGCACTGAGCAAAACACAAGAGCTAAATGCTGAAACAAGTCAATCGGAAAAAAATGCAAGAAATAAAAAGACTAGCAGGCTGGTCAGAGCTGCTTTGGAGCTGGTCAACCGTAGATAAATGGATACTTCACACACAAAAAAAAAAAAATCCGTCATCAATCATATGGGTGTCATGTTGTTCCAAACCAGTATAAACACAAAAAGAGGAGTTTTGAAGAATGTACCTGTTCATTTTGAATGCAATTACAGTAAATTGCTTTGGACTGAGGCTTTCAAGCTTCAAAAAATGAAACAAAGCACCACAGAGTTATCTTTAAAGTGCAATATTTCAAACCAAATCAAATATCTGGTCAAATAAATGGTCAAATATCTAACTTCTCTAACCTGTTTCTTTTGACTGGAAGTGAACTTGAGGTCCAACTAGATGCATATGGCTCGGATGTTGTTTTAGATTATGGAGGGTGTTCACACACGTAGAAACGCACCCTGATGAGTATGGTTTCAGCTGAGCTTGCATGTTACCCAAGTATTGCTGGAAACAACGGAGCATTCCTGATTCCTGAGCGATCTTCTGGACACTGTTAGTGTACAGTAAGTCACAGAATTCCAAACACTCAGATTTCATGTTGAGAGATGTCAGAGCAGCCTGGTTCTCGGTCAAACCATGACGACATCTGATATCATAATACACACACCCATGCATGACAAAGTGTTTAGACACTCAGAAAGCCTATTCAACACAGGCTGATTGGAAAAACTTATTTTTTTTTGCAAAGCTCCATAAACATACCTACAATATCAGCTGTTTTATTCATTACAGAAGCAGGTTATCGATTAATGGCCTAATGGATAGGGAGTTGGACTTGTAACCCAAAGGTCCTGGGTTCGAGTCCCAGGTCCGGCAGGGATTGTGGGTGGGGTAAGTGAATAACCAGCTCTCTCTCCACCTTCAATACCACGACTGAGGTGAGACCCTTGAGCAAGGCACTGTTCCCCCAACTGCTCCCCGGGCGCTGCAGCAATGGCTGCCCACTGCTCCGGGTGTGAACACGGTGTGTGTGCGGTTGTTCACTTCTCACTGCTGTGTGTGTGCACTTGGATGGGGTAAACGCAGAGCATAAATTCCTAGTTTGGGAAACCATCCCTGGCCATGTCACGTCCTTTTCTTTCCTTTTAGCATATTGCGTGATTTGTAATCTAAAGCATTTTGACATTTGCATCACATAACCAGCTCATTACTGTACCTATGGCTTTTCTGACATGGAAAATATGTTTGGTAGGTACAACATCCAATAAAACAAAGAAAAAAACAGTTTGAAGCACCAAACTAAAATGCCATGGTTGCTTCAGTAAGTGCATTTTTAACAAAGAGGCAACCTCCCCCTCTTTCACGTGAAACCAGCACGGAAGATTCATCGACAGGCCGCTAGAGGCACTACATCCATGTTTTTTACAGTCAGATTTTTATGTGATGTTAGCATTTGTCAACACTATCAGTTGCAATATGTACAACAACTAAAGTAATAAAACACTGCCAGAATAATTTTCATCTGTTTAGGATAAAGTGCCACTTACTGGACAATTCACTTTGAAATCGTTGTGAAACATGTAAGAAGCAACATATTTTGCAAAAATGTCACTGCAGGCACTTTTTCCCTAAGAGCCTTCACTGAATCCATTACTTGTAAATGACATAAATATTTAAACATTCTCATTGTTCGTGTGTGTGTGTGTCCAAAATCATCTGCATTAACCTGCCCGGACAGTTTCTAAGTGGTAGAAAAAAAGCTGCAATTCAACGTCATTTGCATCAAGACTTTTAGAGCTGTTATGCTATCAGCAATAGGTGCAGAATGAGGAAATTAATGTCTGTTTAATCAGCCTCCTCTGGCGACGCAAACTGATTCGAAGTCTAGCTCTATTGTGCTGCCTGTCGTTTAGAAGATAACACCGCCGTTTGGGATTCAGTGTGTGGCCGCCTCAATAAAAGGTGAAAGCGATACCCATTAAGTGATAGCATCTGATGTGCTCTTTCCAAAAGGCCATCTGACATGCTTAATATTATTGGCAAACGTTCTTTCCTCATCTGCTTTGTAGTCAAGATACAGGCAGAGATTGTGTGAGGTAAGAAGTGAAATCACAACGTTTAACCTCCTGCTGAGAGCCTTACACCTCCAGCTAAGATATGTGCTGTGCTTGTACTTTGGTGCCTTTCAACAGTAAGTTAGTCCACCTTGCGGCCATCTTGGTTGCATCCCTTGGTTGCATCGGTCAGCAATTTCAAGTTTTGCATTTACTGTTTCATTACTCAATTGTGAGTTATAAAGTTGCGAATTTATATCTCAGAATTCTGACTTCATAACTCACAATTGTGTAATATTCAGCACTTTGGTCCACTGATGGGTGGTTGTAAAGTGCTTTATAAATAAATTGGAATGAAATATAAAGTCAACTTTTTTATCAGAATTCTAAGATATTAACTCGCAATTGTAAGTCCAATTTTGAATGGAAAAAAGACTGATATGTTTTCAGAATTCTTCAGAATTCACAATTCTGACATTATATCTACCAATTCTGACATTACTTCTCAATTCTGACATTATATCTCCCAATTCTGACTTTATATCTCTCAATTCTGACATTATATCTCCCAATTCTGACTTTGTATCTTTCAATTCTGACTTTATATCTCTCAATTCTGACATTATATCTCCCAATTCTGACTTTATATCTCTCAATTCTGACATTATATCTCCCAATTCTGACATTACTTCTCAATTCTGACATTATATCTCCCAATTCTGACTTTATATCTCTCAATTCTGACATTATATCTCCCAATTCTGACTTTATATCTCTCAATTCTGACTTTATATCTCTCAATTCTGACATTATATCTCCCAATTCTGACATTATATCTCTCAATTCTGACATTATATCTCCCAATTCTGACTTTATATCTCCCAATTCTGACTTTATATCTCCAAATTGCAGTCAGAAAGTCAGAATTGTGAAATAAAAAGGCAATAACCTTTTTTGTTCAGTGGCAGAAACGGGCTTCCATAGAATCCACACTGAATATTTTGGTTTTAAAAACAGATTCACTTTTTAAATTTAAAGACCTCTTAAGGGGGCCGTGCATGGCAATGCAATTTCCTCCATTTGTTTTCAAACAAGTGCATTTTTGCTTCCTTGAGCTGTTGTTTGGCACAAATGTTGCTATTGTATTGGCTGAAAACCTTAAGAAGCTGACAATAATTTCCTGTTTATGCTCAAGTTATGATAGTTCTTTAGCCTGCTCTCTTAATTTCTATTTTTGTCTCTGCATCATTCTTTGTTTTGTCTTTTCGTCCTGTCTATCAGTCCATCTTATTCATTCTCATTTGCAATTGTTTTTGCAATTCTGCTGAGTTTCCAGCTCTGAATCTCTCAGACTGTGCGGTATTGTTCGTTCGATGCTGCAGATAGGATACTGGGGCTGAAAGCTCGCAGCAGCTGTCAAAAAGAGAAAAAAAACTCTGCGTGCAAGATCATGAATTTCTCATGTTTGAACTTTAAAATAGATCCTTGCAGAATAAGAACAGCGCTGCACATCCAGCAACAGCAGGAAAAGAGTTTTGAGGAACTGAATAAATCAGAGCCAGATTGTGTGCTTTGTTAGAGCCAACTTACAGGAGGTTTATTTAGGCAGTCAAAACAGCATGGAAACAAAGAATCAAACACATGGTGAAAACAAAAAAATTAAAATGTTTTTTTATATCTGCATCTGTGTGTGTATATTTTTATCTGCAAATAATGAGTCTTTTTCTGTATTTATCTCAAATTTTCCAGTACAATTATCTTATCCTTTAAGTGTCCCTGTTGTGGGTAATGAAAGGTTCATGCTTGAGTTATGGGAGTCCCCAACAACAGGTTGACATGCATGCAAGGTCACAAAACATTTTCATTGTCTTATAAAATGCATTTATTTTATCTTATTTGCTCAACGATTTCATTGACTTTTTAATGAAATAAATACATCCTTGCTGAATAAAAGTATTAATTTCTTTAACAAAAACAAAACATCCTACTTACACCAAATTTTCTTAACGGTAGTGTATATTCTCTGGAAAACATATACATTTATTTAAATCTTAAAATTCTGAAAACAAGACCAAAACATTAAGAAAGTGATTTTTGAGACTACGCATGAGTTTATAGTGTATTTGCATATAGTAGATCTGTTTTTGAGACCACGTGTGTCCGTGAGTTTCGGCCTTTAGGGTTGAATAAACGAAGGAAGTCTGCGATTCTCCCATGGGAACAGAAAAATAGGCCAGGATTTTCCTGACTCTGCAATAGTACACAGCTTCTCTGATACAACAAACGTCATGTGCACTGCCCCTAAAACAATGCAAAACAAATGCTTTGACAAACCGTACATGAACCTATCAGAAGCAGACACCAAAATTCAGCTAAACTGTTACCTTAAAACCCCTCAATGATGCCGTAATGAACAATGTGTGAGGAGCTATTTTGAAAAGTGGGGACAAGCTTTAGCACTCCAGCATTCTTTTAAAAGCACCTTCTTTTTACAGAAGCACCACGTCCTTTTAAGTATTCATCCATTACGCTGCTGGAGAATTTAGAGCTATGAATCTTTAAAGAAAAAAGTAAAATGATGTCAACTTCCCCACGGTACCTGTGGCTAAAATAGATGACAAAACAGCTCTCCTGACTTTTCCCCTAAGGTAGCTTTAAAAAGCCCAGAGAGGTTTCTTCCCAGCATGTTGTTTTGTTGTCATGTGATCAAATAATGGGAGAATACAGTCCTGCTGTTTATTATGGCCGTCATCCAGGGTCGAGCAGGGGTCCAACAAAAATATCCCCACTATAAGATAAGACAGCCACAGCAGAGAGATTGCAAACCGGTCACAGCTGAAAGTGGACAGATGATTCCTGGTGAGTGACTTGTGCGATACGAGTGAAACTGTAAACCTCAGCCTTTCTTTAGATTGAACACACAAGTGCCACTATTCTGAATCTGGAATATCTCAAGAGCACTAGAAGGTAATTGCATATAGTAGATCTGTTTTCGTCTTGCTATCAAGAGTGCTGCATTTTAAGGCTACACTATTTTTTTTTTATTTGTATTTAAACTGAGTTCTGGGGAATTGCCTTTATAACTCATACATAACAAAAATAAGAAAATCTCCACATACTACTGTTTTTATTCAACAAGGTAACATTAAATTGACCAAAAGCTGCAGTAAAAGACATTTGAAATGCTACAATTTATTTTATTTTAAATAAATGCAGTTCTTTTGAACTTTCTATTCATCAAACTATCGTGAGCATCATGGTTTCTACATAAATATCATTTGACACTGAAAAATTCAGCTTTACATGATGGGAATAAATACAATTTAAAAATACATTTAAACAGAAAACAGTTATTTTAAATTGTAATAATACTTGACAACACACAACAGTATTTCTGATCAAATAAATGAAAAAAATCCACAAACATTTAGCTGGTTAGCATTTGGTAGATAAATTGTACAGTATATTGCATACTGTTTTGCATGAAAAATATAAATAGCAAATGTTTAACTATTTCATAGTGAAAATTGTTATTATTTTGGGCTCTCAATGAATGGACTAGTAAAAGGTTTGCAACTGTGCAGTCTCGTAAAGCCATCAGCCAATCAGTGTTGTGCCTGCCATTGGCCACACAGAAGCAAAGACAGCAGATTCACACTCAATTCTCCTACTCCACCGACACATCTAAAGACCCCATCCCAGCTGACTCTCTGGCTCATCGCCTGATAAGGCAAACTGGCCAAAGTGTAAGGAGAGGAAATTTCCCATTATGAACCAGCCTCACCTTATCAACCTGGTGTTTACCCATGTCCGAGACCAGCTGCATGCCGAAAATCATTACCCACAAACACGTTATCACGAGAAGCCAGGTGATGGCTAAATGTCTGAAATCCAAATTTCTAAGTGGACAAGCAAGCCTTCCGTCTATCTACAAGCTTTTGAGTTTCAATCCGAGACCAGACTCGCATCAGTAGTGACGTATGACTATGTAGTAGAAATTCATCACTGAGAGACGGCTAATTAACCCCTGGTCAATAAGATGCAGGTAAACGGCTGATTATTCTCTAGCGTACATGAACGATGAGAGCTTGATTTGTCCGTTCCCCAGATAATAGGGCTCGTTGGAGACTAATTGAGTCATAGAGGGATACGTCTGCAGTGCAATAATAAATCAAATCCAGACAGGGTACTCCGCTCATGAGTACAATAGGAGGTTTTCAAAGACCAGTTACTGTAGATTACGATTTGTTTAAACATTCCTATTTACTGGCAGAGGTTTGTGATTTGCCAAGTGGTTATCAATACATTTCTATTGCACGTACTTACCCTGTAGAAGGGGTCATGATGCAGCCACCTCGATCTACAGTCATCCTACAGCCACATCCTCGCTCTGGTGTGTCGTGGTTCATTCCAAAGTTATGGCCCAACTCATGAGCCAAGGTCACAGCAGCTCCCAGAGGATTGTCTGAGTGGTCCTAGGAAACAACAGGATGTCTTATGATATCTTAACCTACTTATGCTGTATCTCTTTTTGCAGTTTTTTGCTGTCTATAACTTTGAAAACTGTCACACTAAAAAGATACTGGTCTTAGGAACAGGATTAGAATCCAAATAATGTTCGACTAATTTGATGACAACCAAAACAAAACAACTGACTTAAGTAGGGGTGTGTCATTTACATATCATATATGATAATATTGTAGAAGTTGTCCATATGTGATTTGACATTATCGAATATAATCGCAGAAACCAAACAAAACGGAGGCACAGGGTTCAAACTTTCACGGCATTGTTTGGTCTATTAAAATGAACAAAGTTAATATTAAGTGACTTACATTTTAGACACAACAGATCTTGTTTTTGTTGTATTTTTTTGATGAAGATAGTAGATTTGTTTTGAATCTCTGAGCAGCAAAAGACTGTTTTGTTTCTGAATCAATTAGCTGTTTGAACGAATCGGTTGAGTGAATGACTCAGTGACTCACTCATGCAGTGATTTGGCGCAAGCTGCTGGCGATTTTATATTAAAAGTATATTTTCCCTTTTTTGTCCCCAATTCATTTCAAATTTTAGCATTCAATGCTAATGCTATCAAAACAATATTTATGCATTTGAAACTACCAGTTAACCTTCAGTTAAAGAATTTGACACAAAATATTTTGCATACACTTAATAAGGTTTGAAAGATTGTCTAAAAATGCCCATATGCCGTAAAAATTGATTTAAACTTATTGAAAAGTGAATTTCTGTTTCTGCTACAAACAAAACCAAGAATATGAAGAAAATCAAAAGATTTGGGAGTTAGATGTACATAGCAGTCTTAAACCGGCCAAAGTACCAGTACATAATACACTCAGCAAAACACTGCCTAATTATACTCATTGACAAAATTCCAGAAAATATAGAGATATAATTTTTTGCACATCCCTATAATTACGGTGCCATCATATCAGTGAATCTCAATTTCATTGGCCACTGTCAATAGTGTAGCAATGTATAAGAGGCACGGTTTATGCAGCACTTTAAGCATAAAACAAAATGCCGACATCCGAACGCAGCTCAGCAACTGTATTGGACCAGAGCTAGCAAGAACAAAGTGGCCAAAAAGTGGCAATCGACTGCAGACTTCATAATCTATTACATGCCATAACAGGTACTGTATGGCTCCATTTCAAACAAAGTGGTTTTCTTTAGGTCAGTGGGGCAAACTTGCTTAACCAACTTGAACACATCGCAAAATCTGTGAGGGAATCTTTTGCTCTCAGAGTAAAATAATTTATGAATGTCAGACAAACACTTTAATTTAGTACAATTAATTATTTAAAAATAATGTGCTAGAAAAATAAACAGACATAAAAAAATTCTAAAGTTGGCTCTATTGAGCTGTTACTTGCTGAACATAATATTATATGTTTAAATAATCTTAATATCAGGGCTTTTTTTTTTTTCAAAATATTGACATACATGATTATTTGCAATCAATTTGATTATTATATGAGTGTATGAAGTATTTAATTGAATACAGTTTTAATTAAAAAACAGCCCTCTTCAGTTACAGTACTTCTTGATTCTAAACAGGGGAAAAAACACAACATCTGATTAATAATGTATTACACGTGAAAGGACCAGCGATGTTGTGTTAAATTTCTTGAAGAGCTGTAGATGCTCCTATGAATTTTTATATTTTTTCTTTCAAACTTACAAGCACTACTGCCCTTATTCTACTTTCCTTTATCTTCTACTCCATCATCTGTTCACTGAGAACAAAGCAGAGCCTCAGCATTATCCATCTCAGCTGAGGTGAAGGAAACCTCCCTGCTGCCTCATGAACGTGACCTGGTTACCAGCGAACCAACTCTAATAACCCAGAAGCAGAATTTTTTTCTTTACTTAGCTGCCATCTTTTAACGCAACTATACCCTGACTGTCTTTTTTCCCATTTTGCTGTACATCAAAATTCCATTTTCTTCCTTGATTGCAGGGCGAGGAACATGACAGGCCCATCTTAGCTTTCAGAGCCAACAGGGGTGATATTTGTCTGCCTCATTTCATTTATTCAAAATCTATAGGGTGCCACTGATGACACTGATTGAGTATGACTGACTTGCCCCTTTTTGGGTGTAATTGCAGACTAATATGGTGGTTAATGCCATGGGAAATTCAGACTTAATTATTCCAAGAAACCACTACCAAGCTGTCAAATTCAAAACACAATGCCTTAACAGCCATATTTAAGTGCTCTTAGTTCCAGATTTTACATTGTAACATCTAACATATTTATCACAGGTTTTTGAATCTATAATCATGTAAGACTTGTCCATTACGCACACAAGTCAAACAGATTTAAATCTTCATACACAATTTGTGAGTCAACTAAGAGGACTGTAAAGAGTTTTTAAGCTGATCGACTGATCATAATAACATACATAAGTTTTGGTTTAATTCACAACTCGATTCAGTTTCAGTGTACAGTGAATGTTTTCCTAAATCAAACCCATCCCTTTTTGTCTCTTTCAATCTTTAGCGGATCTGTTGATTTTATGAAATACCATACAGGAATAGTTTATCCAAAAATGAAAATATTGTCATCATTTACGCATCCTCAGGAAATGGAAATTTAGCAGAGCACACATGCAGCTGTTTTCCATACAAACAAAGTAAAAGGCGTCAAAAATGACAAACGTACTATAGAAAAAGTCAATTTGTGCAACATATGCACCAGATTTTTTGGTGCTTTATTTGTCATTTTTTGCAGTGACCTTTCATTTTCATTGTACAGAAAAGAACAACATGATCATTCTTTTGACAGAAGAAATAAATAATCAACAAAGGAGGGTGAGTAATAGTTGACAGAATTTTCATTTTGGGTGAACTATCCCTTTAAGAAGTTAATGGAAATCGTTTATCATACAGCACCACAATAGTTTGTAATTCAGACCTATGGCTAATGAATTCATCTCTGTGAGGCCCTGTTTAAGAGGCACAGTTTGTTACAGAGGCTTGGATGATAGATCTATACTAATAAAAATGTAAATGTGTGTTACAGTATTTAGCCATACAGCAGCAAAGCAGCAATACATGGTCGAATAGGTAGCGGCGCATTGACTGACAGGCAGCTTGTGGGTGGTAAAAAGTAAGAAGGATAAACTTGTGCATGACCTTCAAGAGCTGCTATACCTGTGTATTAGTTAGACTCATTTTTACACTCAAGGCACTACAAGATAAAACAGCCGCCATGTAGTTGGAGTCTACATTACATTACAGTGGAGTCTAAAACCTTGAGACGTCCCACTAATAAAAATATATACATTTTGCATTTGTCAAATGTATTTTGTTAGTTACAGCATTTTATAATTTATTTGTCATATATTTATTTGCTCCTTCCCTCTCTATCTATCCGGTAGTCTAACCTGCTGAGGCAAAAGTCATGAAAAAGTAATGACTGGAGTTAGAAAAGGAGCACAGTGGTGAAAGCAGTATTTCTGATGACTAGTGGGTGCAGGGCAAACAAGCAAGAGTCATTGTATATAGATTGGTTAAACATTTCTGGAATTAAAAACAAATAAAAATGGATTTGGTGAATTTGAGCTGAATGGGACACAACATATACCTTGAAGAAATAGATCACCCAAAAATGAAAAGCTCATTATTTATTTACCCTCATGACATTTTGACCATAAAAAAGCTGCAGGTTCACTACAATGAAAAGGACTGAGGCTTTCAAACCTTTTGCATTTACTGAAGCTTAATTCCATATGTAAAAAAAAAGCATGTACCAGGTTTGGAATGGGATGAAGATGATAATCAATGAGAGAATTATTATAGAGGGTGAACTATCGCTTTGAATTTCAATGCTTTTAAATCATGAAAGTGTAAAACAGCTGGACGGCTGTGCAGCTCAGTGTGAATGTGCTAATTATGGGACAGAGAGTGTGCAATGATTTATTTCTCACCATGACAATGCCTCCTGACTGCTCAGCGGTACACATACTCATGATGGGAGCCATACCTATTGTGGTGCCCTGGAAGTACACCCCACTGCCATAAGAGAATAAAAAAATGGTTAAATATACAGTGCTATACTTGCACAACCAAGTAATGAGATCAAGATTAATACATGTTCAGAATAACATTGCACCATGCTACAGCACCTGCTAAATTAAACATGTAACCCAAAGGTCTTGCAACAAAAATGTTTGAATGGTTTGCATTTTTTATAAATCTGTAGGCAGCATTTAGTATAATATATTCTTCACTATAGTAAAAATATAGTGTTGCATGATCCTTCAGTATATTGTCATTTTTCAGTACTATTAATGTTAAATGTGTCTCTGGGCTTAGCAATTTAATAATTTCCTAGTGTTTTTAACTGCAACAACACATTCTAAGACGAGCATATTACTAAGTTAGCTTTAGTTTATTACATGGTGTTAGAGCATCAATTGGTAAAGAATCTAAGACACCTAATAAGCTGAGCGTTATCATGTGGCTGCTGTGGCAAGAGCTTAAGTTTTCTCCAGTCCAAAAACTCATGCAGCGTTGTGAAGGGGTCTTGGGTGACTGCACACTTATCGGCATCACTCCACACCTCCAGTCCCACCAGAGCTACTCGGATGTTCAACACTCTGTAAAACTTAGAGAACACATAATGCATCGATTAACACAGCAGTATATCTGGACATAAGTCAATTTAACCTCATCCAAAAATGGTGAGGTTGTACTACATTCTCTATTTCAGACATCTAATCAAGCATTTCCATTCATTCGGGTAAATAATGGCATTTAACACCTTGTCCACATAATTGGCGATCTCGGCTAGCCTTTGCTTAACCTTCTCCACATCTTTTCCTTGTTTCTGGAACTGAAGAGGGAAAGAAAAGACAAAGGTTAGATGAAAGGCATACTCCTACAGGTATAAGACGAGAGTCTAGATGGATTTTTAAACAATGCAGGAGCCTCTGAGTGGCAGTCATATGTATGGGCGTTATCAGAAGTGTGTCTGATGGCACACTCTTGAGGGCACTTGTAAGTGACCATTACAGCAGGGTAGAGGCACTGAACAATAGCAATCAAAGAACAAAATGAGTATGTGCGAGTGTGACAGCCGGCCACATTCGGTCAAGCATTGCTTCGCCTGTGAGCGTACGTTTTAGATGCAAGAAAATGAATAAATATATAAAAAATAAACTGCATTAATAGAATGAATAAGGCTATTTAGTCAAATTGTGTTGTATGAGACACTCTCTCTCTCTCTCTCTCTCCCTCACACACACATATTCAGACAGCTGTACTGATAACAAGATAGCTTTCTTGTTGCCCAGTTTCCTTTTCCCACATCCAGTGTTCACTTTATACACAACACTTCCTGTTTCCTGTCTGATCATTTGGGAGCATTGCCCTACTTCCTGTCAGGTCCCACCCTCTATGACCTGCTTTTGGTTTGGCCTACTAAGGTGAAACAAAGAACCAAAACTTTACCGCAAACCAAATACTGCACAGTAGTCAACCAAATACAATTGGGTATTACAGCACATTTCCCTTCATTCTTCTTTCTTTTCTTTCTTGTGCCAAACGGTTTGGTGGAGCACTTACAATACTGTGATAACTTGTCTTGCAACTTTTTGTGTTAGTTGTCCTACCTCTCTGTTGTCTGCTACAATGATGAGCTCCACGTATTTGGTGGTCTTCTGAACATCCCGTTTATGCTGCCGGAAGAAAAGAGCATGTCAGTGATCTTACTTGACAAAATATTTGATAAAAGGCTCATTACCAGCTTAATTTACTAGAGAGTCTACCAGAGCATAGGGATAGGGATTTTAATTAATTTTTCTAATGTGTTAATCAAATTACACGCAGATTAATTCACTACTAGATCTACTTTTAAAAGATAAGTTTTTGTGTAGAATAAGCAACTTGGTGAATGATTCACTCAACTGATTCATTAAAAGCCACCTGAAACAATTAATATTTTTACTTTATTTCAATTTGTGTATTAACTACAGTACCTCTATACATTGGCATTGCAAAAACAATATATATATAAAAAAGACTATACTTACCTAGTTTTCTCTAAAAAATAGGGACTGTTAATTAACATGAAAAACTGAATTTTGACCTTGTGTTATTGGAGTATCATATATTATATTCTTTGATTTAATTTTCATTTCAGGTAAATTAAATAAAAAAATAATAATCTATATTTCACTTGAAATGAGCCGCATCTCAACTTTCCGCCATTTTTAGAATATGACGCCTCCTCTCCCGGAGCCTCATGGGACCCTGTTTAACGGTATTTCGACCTTTTGCCTTGTTTACTACTCTGCCTCAGCCTATGCCACCGTAAATGTTGTCTGCCGGCACCTTACTATGACTTTCCTGACCTTGAGCCTTCATTAAAACCTGTTTTGCACTTGAACTTGTACGCTTCCCGTCTCTCTATCGTAACATGTGTACCAGGACTTTAAAGATCATTTTTTGTTTCAAGAATGTGTGCATAAATAATCACATAACTAAAATTTGTTATAGTTGTGTAAGTTGTGGGTGACATGCAGATAGCACCTGTGGGTAAACCAAGAAACCAAATAGAAAAAAAAAATAGCATAAAGGAAGTAATTCAAACAATTAACAAAATTGGGTTTAAACAATTTTTTCACTTGACAAGAACTGATCCTTTTCTCTTGCCAAGGCTGCTTTAAGCCTTCAAATGCTGTTTCCTACAGTCAGTCAATAAAGACAGGAAACTATACAGGAAACTTATAATTTATATTATAAGGTACACTTATTTAGTTCAATTTAATAAAACTGATTCGTTAATGAACTAATCACTGCTACCTCCAAAAATAGCTGAACCGACAAGTGACCCCACTGAATGGTCTCTTTAACCTCCTTGTAACACTAGCAGTTCTGCAGTCACCATAGTGACAGTATCAAGAGTCTTCATGGATGGTTATTTTTTCCTGGATGGGGTTTTGGTTCCTTGCTGTCGCCTCTGGCTTGCTTAGTTGGGGGCACCTAATTTCTAGTGATTATCGTCATTTTGATTACAGAGACTGTCTCTGCATTTAATAAATAAATAGTTTAATCTCGTCATTATACATTACCATCCCTCTGTTCTCCTATTTGATAATGTTCAGTGCTTTGCTACAATCTGTATTGTTAAAAGTGCTGTATAAATAAAAGTGATTGATTGATTGATCTCCTTTTGATTTACTCTTGTCGAATGGACAATGAAATTATCTACAACCTTTAGATATGCCTGCAAATATCAGTGGCAGCATTGATACAGATCCCAACCGTAATCACTTTTATTATACAGATATCATCACTTTTCCATTATGTTGAATTATAACAGAACCCTCTATCTGCTTCTATCCACTGGAATCAATACAATGGTGTCTGAATGTCTTATTTAGACAGCTATGTTGTGATAAGAACATCTTCAATGTCAAGTCTGTTATGTTGGGATCGTCTGTTAACCTTTCATGTCTCGCTGAGCTCTCTAATCTTGTTTAAGCATGCATGGGAAGTGAGGGCAACCACAATCCTCTCATCTGCATTAACAAAGACATCACACGCTGAATGATGCATGTTAATTCATCCTCGAGACAAAAAAAAAGTGACACTCTCCAAACAAAACACTGTTATAATAGCTGCTACATCGACAGTCGCTGACGGATCACACTCATACCCTTGTGCTGAATGATTGTGGCGGTCCTCCAGCGCTCATATGGCTGACAGTCGATATGTTGTGTCCGTGTCCACAGGTTCCGGAGGGGAAGTGTAGGTGATGCCCTTCATAAATCACGTGGGTGTCATTTGCTGGCTCGAAAGCTGGCTCCACCATCAGTGTTTTATTTTCAAGTAAGATGAACCCTCTGTGAATTGAATTCAGATTGAAACTTTGCAGCAAAACATACTGGCAAAGTAATAGGAAACTTTTGTGACACAAGAAAAGCATCACTATTACCATTGCTCAAACTTAACAATAAAGCATTAAAGCTTAGTGTGTAACCTGTCCTGTAACAAGAATTTTTTCTCAAGCTGTTCTGCTTGCTATAAAGGGTTTTTACATTGATAAGGGTTTGATAAGAGACTGAATTAATGAAACCTTCTTTAAGGGATAGTTCACCTGAAACATGAAAATTGTCCAATGATTTACTCAACCTAAATCTCATCCTAGGTGTACTATACAGGTCCTTTTAAAAAAATTAGCATATTGTGATAAAGTTCATTATTTTCTGTAATGTACTGATAAACATTAGA
>JAUMHQ010000078.1:12410915-12438369 GCA_032361165.1 Enteromius paludinosus | reverse complement strand
CTCCGCGAAGAGGCTGTGTCTTCCCGTGTCTTAAATCAGACAAGCAGGTAGCGGGAAGACCGGCTGGTGTCGGCTTGTTGCTGCGCTTCTTAAAGGCGAACCTCTCCTCCTTGCCCCGCAGTCAAACTCAGAGCGGAGTCAGTCTTGACTGTGCTCTTCTGGACTTCCTTCACCAGAGGTTGTGGCTTTACATCTTGTTCCACAGTCAGCCCGAAGGCTGTGTTTCCCTTCACTTATATCCATATCTTATCGATATAGTGCATTCCTTTTAAATCCATGTTTAATCTCTTTACATGTCTCCGCCCCCCCCCAACCCATGCTTCAGCTTTAAAAATGTATATACCAAGTAGAAAAAGGTAAAAGCTGGCATCCCAATGGGGCCCTAACTGGCCTTCAGGGTGTTGGGAAGGTTACGTGCAGACTCTCCTGTCAACACGCTTGCCCACCTGTTCCCTCCTACAGGGAACGTGGGTTATGATAGTAACCTAGACGTTATCTAGCATTACCTAACAACTCACACTTTACCTCATGTAACTTGAAAGCTTTGACATTTACTTCATCTTATTTAACATTTAAAATTTATTCTTAGCTCTAATATAATCTGCAATGTTTTTTTTGCTGTTTTTTTTTTTACAGGAGGCACACGGTCAAAGACTTAAAAAAAAAAAAACAGCTGCTTTAGAAAACACTTGTTTCTAATTCATCTCTGGCCTTATACTGTATATAAAGGTCACTACAGGTGTTTGTATTTCAGGTGTTGAAGGAATTCCCTCCTCATTATCCTCACCCACCTACCAAGAAGCATCACAGGGCCAGTCTAATAGTCTTCTGGTAATATTCTGGACTCAGTTCATTACTTTTACTTCAGCTTGACACCAAACATCAGAGTCAATGATGCCATTTTCACACAAACAAGCACACTCTTCCCTGTCCATTCATGGACACAGAGTCCAAGTTTCTATACAAATATTAGCAGTCATCACAGTAATAATATGTTTTGTGAGCTCGACTAAGCTCCTTCCTTTTTGGCTGAATAAAAGGAAGCCTTTCAATGGTCCACGCTCCATCTCTTCCTCAGTAACAGCTGTTTGCGTCGACCAGAACAAGCTCTAAATCTTCCTACAATCTTCTTTCATTTAACGTCCTGTGGACTTTGATCAATCCAGTGTCTAGGATGTTGACTCTAACGTTACTATCAAGATTTACAGTCTAAAAGAGGCAGAACACTTCGGTAAAACCTACAAATGAAAAAAAGGGACTGACAGCTAACTGGAAGTAGGGTTGCTACGAGTTAAATATTTCAGTAGCATGACAGTGAAACATCAAAAAGTGCAGTTTTTCCAGTAACAAGCTATTTTTACAAGCACTACATTGTTGTTTTTTTATGTCACATATTGCTCACACAGCTTTGGAACAGAGTGAGCAGCGACAATAATCAAATGTACTCTCTCAGAAAGTGTGTCTCGCTCTCTCACAAGTACCGCTGGGAAGTCCAATTAATTTTAGAGAATTAGTTTGTTTCGGACGGTGCATTTTAATGAACCGGCTCCGAAAATGAATTCATCCTTTCATGTCACACAGTAATAGTTTTTCCAGTCACTGTGTAGCATTGTACATATTTTTTGATAGAGACATTTGTGACATTTTTATTGTTAGGGAACGGTGAAAAAAAGGGACTGGGAAAAGACACAAGCTACTCTTGCATCACAAAGAAGCACTGGAACATGGACTGAATGCAAGGCCACCAATTTTATTAGCTGTATTTGGCATAAACTCACTTTAAGCCTTCACTAGGCAGGTGCCGATCCATCCAAAAATCCCGAAGAGGTACACATATTGCACTGCAAACTCAGCCTCAGGCCATTCAAGGTTTTGTTGCTTCAGATTTGGAGAAATTAAGCATTACATAACTTGCTCACCAATGGATGCTCAGAATAAGAGTCCAAACAGCTGATAACAACATCACACAGCACCAGTCAATTAATGCCATGTAAAGTTAAAAACTGCATATTTGTAAGAAAGAAAGATATGATTTAGACTTAATTACGGTTTAAGGTTGTATGAATTACCGTTATGTTTTATTATTAGCTACTTGGACTTTTTTCCTGACGGCACCCATTCACTGCAAAGGATCCGTTGATGAGCAACGAATGTAATACTAAAATATTGTTTTGACAAAGAAAAATAAACATATCTACATCTTGCATGGCCTGAGGGTGAGTAAATGTTAATAAATTGTCATATTGTATAATGTACCATGTTATGTTTTATAACTTACTATACTTTTAAAAGGAATAGTACACACTTCTTTTTAATTTTGAGTAGTTTGCTACAGTTTAAAGTTAATTTCCCAGTCATGCTAAACGATCTTGTTTAAGGAGGCCTAAAACCATCATACACATGCTCTCACTGTGTCTGGCTTTTTCTTACAGACTTTATGGTAAGTGTTTTCACTCAGTCTTGAGAGGAACGTGGCCCTTAGGAGAATTCAGCAAATTAAGTGGAGCAAAGCTGCAACTTCACTGGGCAGCAGCTGATTAAAGTCTATCAGCGTTACAGCATTCTCTTCAAAACTCTGACAGTCAGCTCTGAAGCCTCAATTGCCATCACACACAGCCCTAAGCCATTTATTTTGGAAATCCTTTGGATGAGCAATCAAAGGTGGCAGAGCTTTCCTGTTCGTTATGAGTTAAACAGAGTTCAAGACTGTTGTTTGGTTTGAGTTATATACTGTACAGCTAATCTGTGCTTAGAGAATACAAGGAGAAGAAATCCATAGAGTAAAACAGCAATGATTATCAAATGAATTCAGCAGAAATGAGTTCAGGATGAGGTTAGATGAAATTTAAAGAAAGCTAGAGTGAAGAAATGAGATCCTCGGTTTTACTGTGGCTTGAAAAGATACGTGCTGGCTGTTTCATTTGTCGAGGACTTGCCACTTGTTCATCTGTCATTAATATGCAGTGAATCACTTTGCATGTGTAGGAAAGCTTTCAAGATCTGACACTTCTTTGTAAAAAGGCTCATATTAAACACTGTGGAGTTTCCAAGCCATGAAAATATGTTTGTATGGTTGTGTCTTGATTGTTGTGATTACTGTGATGATGTGCACACAAAGCTTCATGGTCCTTCTAGAGAAATGAGTGTCTGTCCACAGGGTTGGGCTTTTATATATTTGGAGGAGTGAAGTTTTTTGTTGAGTTTTTTGCTGTGGGAAAGAGTTGAACTCAGCTTAATGTACAGAGAAGGTCATCAGACGTCCCTGGACACCAGTCCCTGGAGTTTCACTGTTGGCTTGTCGGTTCTTTCCTTCTGTCTGCCTGTCTTTTACAGTATTTCTCTGTTTTTTCCCCCATACGTAAATGTAATATTTGACATATAATTCTCTATATTAGTACTACATATGTTACCTATTAAGCAATATGCTCTCTATTAATGAAAATATGTTAGAACATATTTAAAAATGTCTATAGTAACATTTATAAATGTATATGTTTATTATATCTACTGTGCTTATGTGTGTGTGTCATGAAATCCTTCATATTTACAATATGACATATATATATATACAGTATAACATTTGCTTTTGGGCAGATTCACCACACATTGCATCTTTCATATCCATTTAAAGGGGTCATATGATGTGATTTCTACTTTTCTTTTTCTTTAGTGTGGTATGTACCTGTAATTATGATAAGGGATGTAACATTTCCAATGTGTGCTTGAGGTTTTTGGCTAATCACAATGAACTGGACAGCTAGCCAACCAGAGAACACTTTGCGTTTTAGAAAACGATGCGTTTGAGAGAGGTGAAGCATAGAGGAACTACAATAATGTACAGTATATGAAAAATAATGTGTTTTTAAAACATTAAAGCATGTCCAAAACCAAACCAAAAACTCAATATAAGGATCCTTAATATAGCATCATAGGACCCCTTCAAGAACATAGGCTGCATTATGTTATAAGAGTGTTTATGATTTATAATCCTGCTGAACTAAAAAGTTGAACTGTTCTGGAACTATTCTGTACAGTACAATTCAGAATAGTGCATAACCTTGCAACATAGAAAGAGCTTTTTTTAGCTGCTTAATGTTTCAAACTGTTGAGTTTCACTCTGCTTGAGTGCCCCTTACTACATTAACCATTTACTGCATTGGTCTATTTTCATGTATTGCAATATTAAATATATTTTTTATCCACATAAGGAAGCCTTACATCATAGTGACAATAATTGTGTGCGTGTTGTCCAATGCTGAAACAAAAGAACCTGTGTTGCCTGCTCTTTTCCATGCTGTTCCACTGAATACGAACCGTCGCTTTTAAGCTTCACAAAGGACACAAAATCACCATGAAAGTATGAGGAAGGTTTATTATACGACTTATGCACTACATTCACATTCTTCTAAGTGATGTACTGTAAGTAAAATGATGACACAGTTTTCATTTTTTGGTGAACTATACCTTAAGTTGCTTTAATGTGTTTTGTTTCTAGAGCTACATCATGTGGTTTTGTTCAAACTTTGCATCTGATCATGCGTGTGGAGATTTGAGAGTCGGGAGTGTTGTGAGAGAGACTTACTGGTTCTTCTCCACAGATAAAATCAGCTGTTGTCCTTCTGCTTGGATCAGGATGCGCAGCGAAGCGGGAGGCGTCTAAATAAATGAAAAACAAAACAATCACTTCATGTCCTGTTTTCCTGTTTCAACCAATTTTCTCTAAACCCTGTGCCTTCCGCTCTGAAAACACACACACACACACACACACACACACACACACACACACAGCCTTCACACATTTGAACGACTTCGGATTTGATTCAGCACACCAGACAGAGCCATAGAGCCAAAAGGAAGCCTTCCAACTTTAATTTTACACATAATAATGTGTCAAGAAATCTGCACAGGGCCAAGGCTGATGTGTTCATACACTGTACAGCCACTGCATCTTTATTTATTCCAGTTATTCAAACACATCAGGAATAGGAATTGAACTGCATACACAAAAAACATTTCAGCATGAACTGCTGAAAAAAAAAACAAAAAAAACGGCTAGCAGCAAGACCAGCAAAATGTTCAAATGAGTGGATCTTGGTGAATCAGGGCGGACCTCTATGTCGTACCTGTTCACAGTGTTCTTTCAATGTGAATGTTTTATGTTTCTTTTGTTCGCCTACTGTATATGAGACTGTATGTATTTTTAACAGCCTAGCGTTCAGCTTTGATGAATAAATTGTAATTTCAGTGATGTGCTAAAAAGTATTTTGATTGATGAAATACACTTGATTTTTATTTTACAGCAGAACATTATTATTGCAATTATTTAGATTTTTATTAGATTATTTCTTATTTCATGTAATATTTCAATGAAGATTTCTCACAATAAAAATCATAACATATCTCATTATTTTAGAGTCAATGGGTCAAAAACAGCAGAAATGTGGCCTCAAGCGGTTCGTGGTCACTGTAACATTAGTTTACCCAATTGTGAAAACAAACTTTGCCAGTTTTTCTCAAAAGTAAAGAGGTAATTTTTTATGCAGTTCTCAAACATTCCAGAATGACTCACCGACTCAATAAGTTTGCATTATGCCATATACAATGTATCACAGAAAATACTGAAATCTCCTTTTTTCCAATATAGTGCAGCCCCAATACATACAGTGCAAGTATAACAAGTTTCTGTTTCTTTGAAGTCAAAAAGGCTAATTCTTGTTTTGGAATGTTGTAGTGTGTATTAGGCCTTAGAAATTTGTGCATCAAATGTGATGATACAAAAAAAAGTGTTCAACTTTCCCTTTGTTATAATAGAATGGCCATCTACTTTTCCTTGTTAAACAGCTGATACAGCATATCTTCCTCCCTCACTCCATCTGGACTCATGGCTTTGGGCCATCAGTCAGGCCACTCGTAGTGGCGTAGACTGGCAGGTCCTTTATTCAGAGAGGAATTTCCTGCCTGAAATACGCTACCCTCATCACAACCTCAATCTCCACCTGCAAATGTTTAATCGCAATCACCTTGGAAAGCAAAGCCAACCATTCCCTAGCACTGCAGTTTCACGACTTACAAAACTTTTTCCTAACTATGCATTAAAGACATTCCCAACATTTCAGACAGTTATGAAAAGCTCTGGGTGTCGAGTTTCCGATGCCTAAGCCTCTGAGCACACATGAATTCACTGCAAAACGGGCAGTCAAATGGCCTCTAAGTGCCATGTGCCAGAGACAGACATCCCTCTGAGCTACGGAAGATGTTTGACTGTAATATTCACTGGCGCTCGAGTAACTCAGCGCAGAGACTGGAATCAATTAAGCCTTAATGACGAAGGCCCTGTGACTTTTTGCAACAATGTCGCCATGGCTTCAGGCAGTTAATCTAATCTAATGTACTCCAAAACAGTTTTCAAGATTCATCACCTCATCACTCAGGCTCTGTGCCTCTGGTGGCATTTGGCAGTCAGGCCTTTCACTCATTTTCACAAATGACCCTTTTAGAGCTAAAAGGCTGTGGCTCAATAATGATACCGACTATGCAAGTCATACATTGTGAACTAATTTGTACCGTAGTCTAACCATAGTCTAAATGAAGTGAACTTGCACTGGACTCAATATATTATCCATCTGAAAAGAGTGTACACAGCTATTCAAAATCAGAAATAACATAAATAAACACCAGCGACGAGACATCATGATGGAAGGGAAAACGTCTTTGTAGAGGTTTAGGAAATTATACGAAAAATGGTGCAGCAAAAATATACAATGTTCTTTCTTACCCTGGAGCGGAGCCAGCTGATTGGTCGCTGCTCTCTACCTTCCAGCAGTAGAGGTACCATGGTGTGGTAGTGTTCCAGTTTGTTGAGCACACTTTTCAGTTGCCTCCCTGTGACAAGGAACAAAAAAATTCCCATTAGTGTTGCAGTTGGTACTAGAGACACAATATGTGATTCAGCGGAGCTCTCTCTCTCTCTGTGTGTGTGTGTGTGTGTGTACTGGAGGCAAGAAGTTAAAATAACCTACAGTTTAAAGTTGAATTGTAAGCTGAAGACAGAAAAAAAAAAGTAAGCAGTGCTGCAGTAAACAACAGATGCAGAGATAAAGGCCATTAACTCAACACAATTTGTAGTCCTAAAACAGTATTTACGTTATGGGTTCCCTATGGATTTCTAATGGGATTTTAGGCAGCCGGATTTCAATGAAGGTATAAAATAAAGTTTGAAGAGGCACTATAGAGTTTATTTGGGGGTAGAAATAAACAAAATTCCATTACTGAGCATTCCATTGTTGTCTTATCCTAAAACTATTTTAACACTATTAAATTTCACAAGTAATTACAATGAAACTGCAACTGAGTGAATTAAAAGTGAAAAAAAAATATTTCTCAGGAAATAAAAAAAAAAAAACCTCTAAATTGTTATACGCCTTGAACCAAACAAACCAGCTACAAGGTAAAAAAATAAAACATATTGGTAATATAGTTTTTCGCCAGGAATTATTCTGTTAAATATGATAATTAAAATAATAATGCTGCGATAATGCAGACTGATGGCTTCACAGTAGGTCTGTATTTACTGGTACTGTAATAAGGATGCGTCTTAATCAGCTGCCTTGTTCAGTAGTGGGCACTCCCAGGGAGTCAGCCAGAAATCCTTCCAGTGCACTGGAACGTTCACTCCCACAACGCATCGCAAAAACTAGAGCGCATCGGCGCTCACTATGCTCCCTTACCGGAAATAACGTCACATTTCTGAAGCATGAAACATAAGCCACACAAGTGAACGCGATAACTATAATGACACACAATAGAAGATTTGACAAGATGGACCATTTTTAGAATATTTCAACATGAACACACAATGCTAGACCAGTAATGTACACATAATCATCATTTAGAATTAATCCTCGGCTTAAATGTTGTAACAACATGTGATTAAAGAGAATAAAAACTAATATGAAAATTAGACTGGTCCTGCGTGTTGTTTATTAATTCCAGTGATGACATGTTGTCCGTTGACGCTGCACATAATCATGTCACTGGAATTCAAGTGATCACTGTCCCAATGTGCATTGAGTGAGAGAACTTACCAGTGACCGAACTCATGTACACAATCTACTGTCTCACAAGCTCGAGAGCTTAATTGAGATGCCCCCTAAGTCGTTGTTAAAAATCAATAACTCCTTGGAGAAAATAAAGCACATTTTATGAACCAGGATATGTTGGCAGATATGGTACTTAGCATAACTTTGCATGATAAGCATTTCATAGTACTTTAACCCATAGTCTACATAAATAGGTAAGATATCAGGTAAGTAACAATGCTGGAATGGAGTAGCTAGAGTCCACTTTCGTGTATACGAGCTTGGACAGTGCCTGAATGGGTGTGTGTGGTTTTATGTGGTCGTGCTGATAGTGAACAGGTGGTGATGACAGGTCTGGCTGATTAGAACTCAGGTGACAGGGATCGTTGTGAATAGGTGAGGGTGGAGCCTGGTGTGTATGTAAACAAAATGTCTTCCCACAAAACAATACATTTTGAAACTGTTTGCATGCTTTTAAAATACAAGTTGCTAACATGTTTCTGCATAAAGTATGGATAATAATGGTTGTATGTTACATCAAGCACATACTTGTTGAGAACACAGAATCTATTTCCACTATTTTCAAATATTACTAGCTTATGCGTTCAATTTCTGTATAAATAAAAAGGAGGTGAGTTGACTGCTATCTGCCATTCAACTCAGAAAGTCAGATTTTTTACTGTCATACTTGGAAAAGTGCAAAAGAACAGCACTTGATGTTGGAAATTTCAGGTTGATGAAATATATTCACTTTTATGTGCAAACACTGATGAATCAAGGGAATGCTTGATAAATAATTAATAATTAAAAAATAATTTGACTTAACGACTGAAAACTTTTTCATGGAGTATGAAAAAGAATGCAGTGCATAAAGAAGTATATGCTTAGTCTTACTGCATGTCATAATTTGACATCAGTATTTTTTAAGTACAATGGGGTCCAAAAGTTTGAGGCTACTGATGAATATGTTTCTGTTTTTTATAACAAAATTTCATTATTTTTCTCAAACTGGCATGTAATGACAAGAATGATAAACTTGGCTTGACTTGCTTCTGTGTTTCGTGAGTGTAGTTGCGTCATCAGTCTAAATCAAAAGGCTTCTCTCTTTTCTCTCCCTTCAGTGAAAACATCATGCCCCCACAGGGCCAAAACGTTCCATCCTCAGCTGAACCTCAACACTATGCCATCCATTATGAATGAGGGCGACAGACATGGAGAGAGAGTGAGAAACGAAGAGGAGGTGTAAGAAAGAGAGAAAGAAAGATGCACAATAGAGCAGCGTAGAGAAGTGCATCCTTAAGAGCGGCTGAAGCAGCAGAGTGACAGCACAACATGCTTTTTTTTCATCTCTCTAAAGGCTGTAACCCCTCCCTTCTTTCTTTCTCTCCCTCACTGCAACTCGCATAAAAACACCTTTCATATTTTATCCAAAATAAAGTTTTAATATTATATATTTACATTTGTTATATTTATAATTTAGGCATGTAAATTATAAACAAATAAACAAAAAAGCAGGAAAGTCTGACCATGCCCTCTGGCACTTATTATTGAAAAAATATTTAACAACACTTTGCAATACAGGTGCATATATATGCATTAAATACGGTTTAACTAACGCACAGATCATGAGTTAATGTACATCTCATGAAGAACTAAACCATTTATTAAAAATTACTGCATCAGCATCTAATGAATATTCTACAGATTCATAGATTAAGTAATCAATATTGTTATTAGCTAAATGTGTCATATTGCATTAGGTCCCTAATAACATATTACATTTATCACTGAAGTAAATTCATAAGTTAAGTATGACTGTACATTTGGTCGAAGCCATGCCTTTTAACTTCCAGTTCCTTTTCAGGAACTCGAACTGCGTCCAAAAATGCTTTGGGAACGCCTCGCCTTCAGCGTGACCACGCTCTGAAACTGCTATGCAAACCGTAAACAAAGGGCTGAGACGTCACCCTCGTCACTGACCAGGAAGTATAAGAGCATGTGAGAATCAGTGCACGCCAGCCTCATTCATTCAGCAAGCGCTTTCTATGCGACTGCCGTTATTTCTCTGTTCAGACTTTCTAGTTTAAAAATTAAAAGACTATGTCTGGCAAGAATTTTCAGAAGTGTATGCTAGAAGCAAATTGATCTTATGGAAGGAATTAAGATGGGTAATCCCCTATCTTATGCCTGACCAGACAGATCCACTAGCATCTCTCCGGGTATTGGAGCGCCGCTGATACAGGCTACTTCTCCCGAGAGAGAGCGGTCTGCACTTCACTCTTCTTCCTCTGAGGACGTGGATGTGGTGAGTGTAGACAGCCAGCCTTTTCCTCAGTCCGAGGAGTCATTAGCGAGCTCATTTTATAGCGAGTATATCCCTTGCTGCCACCAAGGTGGAGTCACGGCTACTCTCGTGCGGATCGTGACTGCTGCTGAGGCAGAGTTGTATCTGCATTCATGGGCTCGCAGACAGATCTGATGGAAGGTCTTTCCCATCCGATTAGATCTAGCAAAGGCATCTCTCTGGGTAATGAAGCACTGCTAAAAAACGGTCACTTCTTCCTGGGGAGAGCAATCTACACACCGTTCATTCTCCGAGGAGGAGTTGGATGTAGTTAGTGTAGATTGTAAGCCACTTCTTCATTCTCCCCGGTCACAATTTTCTCAGCAGGCTGGCTAGTTCCTAGCACTATCGCAGAGCGAGGCTTAGAGACATCGAGATGCTGTCCTCACTCACTTGAGCGTTTGGGGCCAAGACTGGAATGCCAAGAGAAGTGTGCTTTCTCCAGTCAGAGAACCGCTTATCCTGGGCGTGATCAGGAATTCGGTCGTGCGATTATCTCTCGCTTGAGTTGACTCGGGATTCATGATAGTCAAAAGAGTGGGGAAACATTCACTGACTATAAGTTCTCTTAAAAGCTGACAGGTTGGATGGCAGCAGCTTCTAGCGTGATTTCGCTAGTCATGCTGTACCCTAAACCTTGCAGTGATCAGAGACAAGGGTTTTCTTCGATGAAAATTACCCTCAACCTGACGCAGTGTGCGAGTCTTGGTTAGATGGAGGAACTTTTAGTTCCTAAATCGGGCCTGATATTGAGGGACTCGGTGTCGCCGCGTCACATGGATGGTCGACGTGTCCTTCACCAGTTAGGGTGGTCATGAGTGGCTGCTTGGCCTGTGGTCAACCACCAGGAGGTCTGCGTTTGCACCCCTTAAACAGGCTGCCGCGCCAGATTCTGGTTGGGTCTCAGGGCAGGCTCCTTTCGTTGAAAGCAGTCTATGTCCTGGGGCACTTAGATAAGGGGAGTAGATATCCTGTCGAGACAGGGGCTGAGGCCTGGGGAGTGGAGATTGCATCCAGATGTCGTGCAGCAAATCTGGAAAATCTTCTACAGAGCCGAGGAGACTTGTTGCGACTCAACAGAGAGCACAATGTCCCCTCTGGTTCTCTCTAGTGCACCCAGCTCTGTTGGGTCTAGATGCTATGGCACAGACATGGCCGAGGCTCCGTCTGTATGTTTTTCCCCGATATCTGTGATCCCAGGAGTTCTGGAGAGAGTCCGCCAAGATGCGGTCAGTTTACTGTTAGTGGCCCCAAGTTGGCTGGGGCGGGTATGGTTTTCGGACCTGGTGTCTCTCCTTGACGGCTCTCCATGGGAGATTCCGATCAGTAGGGACCTTTTGTCTCAAGTGGGGGGGTCGGTATTTCACCCTTGCCCGGAGACACTGAAACTATGAGTGTGGCCTCTGAGGGGGCGCATCTCATAGCTACTGGTTTGTCAACCGAGGTTGTTCAGACTATTCTACAATCCAGAGCTCCTTCCACGAGGAAATTATACGCACTGAAGTGGAGATTCTTCCCTTTATGGTGTAATAGTCATCATCAGGATCCAGTCAACTGTCCGATTAGCGCAGTTCTGGAGTTCCTGCCGACTAGACTATCCACAGGATTAGCTCACTCCACACTTAAGGTGTATGTGGCGGCAATTTCAGCTTTCCACTCCCTTAGTGGTGGACAGAGATCCGCTAGTGGTGCGTTTTCTTTGTGGAGTGTTGAGGCTGAGGCCTCCTGTACACGCCCGAGTTCCAACTTGGGACCTGGCTTTGGTACTCAGGGGCCCTCTCTTGAGCCCCCTTTGAACCGTTAGAGCAAGTCTCTGATCATCTCCTTACCTTTAAGACTGCGGTCTCATTGGCACTGGCTTCGTTAAAGAGAGTAGAGGAACTTCAGGCCCTGTCTGTGGCCTCCTCATGTGTGGACTTTGCGCCCGGTTTGGCTAAAGTCTTCCTCTACCCCCTTCAGTACCACCGCAGCCAGTAGTACTTCAGGCAGTTTGCCCACCTCCCTGCGGGGAGGTAGACCCGGAAGAGCTACGTAATTTGTGTCCAGTGTCAGCACTGGACATCTACAATTGTAGATCTGCTCTTTGGAGGAAGTCGGACCAGTTGCTGGTGTGCTTAGGTCCTCCTCGTAGGGGTTGTCCTGCCTCAAAGCAGACCCTGAGCAGATGGATAGTGGAGACTATCTCCATGTATTACGAGTCTTCTAGTCTCCCCTCGCCGATGGGAGTCAGAGCTCACTCAACTAGAGGTGTGGCGGCCTCGAAGGCCTTTTTGGCAGGTGTCTCGGTTCCGGACATCTGCAGAGCAGCGGGTTGGTCGTCCCCTGTGACCTTTACCAGGTTTTATGGGCTAGACCTCCCAGCTACCCCAGGCTCGGTTGTCCTCGTGCCTTAGTGTGCTGCATCCACACAGGCGGGGGCTTGGGAGTCTGGGGGCGTGGGTATCTCGTTCCCAAAGCGTTTTTGGACAGTTCGAGTTCCTGATAAGGAACGTCTCAGGGTTATGAATATAACCCCTGTTCCTTGAAGGAACGAGACACTGCGTCCTTTACCACACCCCCTGCGCCCCCTCCTGGGCGCTTGCTTCATGCCTGAGGGCTGGAGTGCACTGATTCTCACATGCTCTTATACTTCCTGGTCGGTGACGTCAGCACTTCGTTTACGGTTTGCATAGCAGTTTCAGAGCGTGGTCACGCTGGAGGCGTTCCCAAAGCGTTTTTGGACGCAGTGTCTCGTTCCTTCAAGGAACAGGGGTTATATTCATAACCCAGAGACGTTTTCTGTTTTAAATAATCATTAGCTAATGACTTGCAAAGTTATCATTTGTTATGACTTCACTTGTTGAGGCACAGAACTAATAATTAATTGTTAAGTAATATGTCACTCTGATAAGATTTTGAATTAGCATTCAAGTGTCATTCAGTTAACATGTAAAGTAGTAAAATAATGCCCGTTCTGCCATTCTGTGATTGTTAGCTGCCATCTCGACCCTTTGCATTGGATATTTGTCCACGCCTTTGCCTAGCCAGACCATTCAATAAAGTCTTTGCATATGGATCCGAAGGCTTCCGCCGCATTTCTGACAATCATAACACATTTAACTAATAACAGTTTATTGATTGCTTAATCTATGAGTCATATAGAATGTTCATTTGTTGAAGATGCAGTAATTATTATTAAATGGTTCTTCCTAAACATTATACATTAACTCATGAATATCTGTACATTAATTAAGCATGAATTAATGCTTATTAGTGCCACTGTATTTCATTATCATGAAAATATAATATAATATAAATATTTATAGTCTGTCAAACATTTGGAAACATTACAATTATAAATGAAATAGTAAAATAGTAATTTTATAACAAACATATAGTAAAAAAATATTATTTTTATAATATTAAAATATATAATATATATAATATATTAAATATTATAAAATGTATTTTTTTCCTGCGATCCAAAGGAGAAATGTTTGCATCACTGGAGTTACATGTGATCTCTCAGAAATCATCTGTATCTTTTTGATGCTCAAAAACATATCTTATTATTATTGCTGCTTCATATTTTGACTGGAAATGTTGATACATTTTATTTTTCAGAATTCGTTGATAAGTACAAAGTTCAATAACAGCATTCATTAGCATTTATTAAATATATCTATTACATTTCTCATTCTTTACTTTAATGTGTATGATAAATCCAATTATTCATTTCTATTTCTATTTTAAATCTTGCTTCAAATGTTTGAGTGATAGCACTGTTTCCACAAAAATGTCAAGCTTCAAAAAAATAACATTGATAATTATAAATAGTGCAAATAGATCTTGAACAGCAAATTGGCCTATTAGAATGATTGACAATATTAAATAGTAAATGTTTTTTTAAACAGCATATCAGAATTTAAGCGTGGTTTCTGAAGGATCAGGGAACAGCTGCTGAAACTGTAGCTTTGTCATAAAAGTTAAAAACAGTTAAATTTAAAGTTTTTATTTTATTTTGGAACAAATAAATGCAGGTTCTTTCAAAAACACTAACACTAAATCATTGAAAATATCTGCATGTAAAAAGTACTACCACTATGTATCACAGCAATACCATCGTATTTTGATGTAGAATGGGCAACCTTAATAAATTCATGAATATGGTAACTATTCAGTATAGTTCTATTAATAATTTAAACATGAACTAAATCCAATGTATTACCGTCCAGTACCATAAATATACTGTAATACTTTTTTAAGGTCATGACAAGGATACTGAACCTCAGATCCTAGGAGAAAATAATATGATAATTATATTATATCAGCACACAATTGCAGTGTGACACAGAAGGAACCAAACAGCTCCTGAAAACACATACTTAGTGCACAAGTATGCCATAAATAGAGAACATATATACTCAGTGAGAATCTTGTCAGCTCATAATAACACATACAGTATTTGGTCTGCAGGGCACACTGGGCTCATAGCTTTCCACTGCTGGTTTGTCAGAGACCCATTATTACCCACGATTCAGCATTCTGAGCGAGACAGGAAGTGGCAAAGCACTCTGGAAACGTCTTTTCTCCCCACTGGGAAGCTATCACTCATGTTTCAATATGTGTTTGTGCACATCCCGTCATTTTGGATATAATTTATAGCACATAGGCACAGACCCCCACACTTCCTTTACCCAGACCCAATTTCCTGTCTGTCATTATCTTTCAACCTATCCTCTCCCTCTGCTCTTTTTGTACAAGAAGAATTCAGTCAGGAAAAGACTTTGCACACTAGAACAAAGCTGACATTTGTGTGTAAACAGGAAATGAGCAACGCAAATTAATTGAAAGACACTGTCATGATTTAATATCCACAATAAATAAACTTACACATAAATAGATAATAAGCAGTAAAATATTTTACATAAAATCCTAAATATTACACCCAAACTACCAAATGATATCAGATCATAAACCATATACTTTAACCCTCTACCTGTAAATCCAACCTTTTAATATTTGACTGGGTAATTTCTAAGGTCTCTAAATGATCAAAATGATCAGAAAAAGTGCTGAAAACATACTACATCAATTCTGTTGTCTGTGTGATACTGTATGTGTTTTTTATATTAAAAAGGCCTTTTAGAATAATATTTAAAACCCTCTAGGTTGTGGTAAATGTGTATTTTTGTAGATCTATCTATCTATGTATCAGGCTTTAAAGGGTTAATATACATTTGTACCGAATACCAACCAATACACATCTGCTATTAATTTTTAATGCTATCTAAAGGACTTCAATAACTAAATAAACAAACCAACACCACTCGCCATAACGCATCACAGGCACACACCATGTCAGCAAAACTACCACAGCTCAAGGCATTTCACCAGTATTCACACACCATCCAATCCGTAAATAACAATATGTTTTTGTACACAGTGTCTAGCTTTGGCAAAACTCTCCCTGCATCTAAATAGAGTACAACAATGGGTTTCTGGAAGTAAACATCCCATTCACTTTCTCCAGACAAACTGCTTTTTACAAATAGTGTATAAACTTCCCAAAAGTGACCTACCAGGAGCTCTGCAAGTAATTAAATCAAAATATATGCTTTTGTTGAACTTGTCAGTCAACATTATTTACATTTTTCAATCCATTTTTTATAGTCTTCTCACAACTATATTAGAATGTGACTATTTTTCAATAAACATCCAATATTTGGTTTTATAGCTGTAATAAATCTACATAGTTTTATATAATAGTTTTATGTAATTCATTGTTGAACTTGTCTACCTTTACTTTTCTGGAATTTTCAAAAATTTGCATTCATCTTAAGGTTGTTTTGTTTGGTTTAAGGCTTATTTAGAGTCCCTGTGGAGAAAATTAACAGGAAAAATACTTCCTGCACCAAAACTGCCTAGAAGTGGGCGTCATTGCACTCTATGTGCGTGAATCCCTGATGCACAGTATTCAGACAGAGTACTTTTTCTGCCGAAATCTGAAATGTACAAACAGTTGACATTTTGATATTACATAAGGTCATAAAATGCATACTCGGTTGTCCTAATGGTGAGTAACTTTAACATATGTTTGGAATGTGGCTATGTGTACCTCCTGCTTGCTTTTTTTTTCTTCTTTTTCCTTTCACGCCCATGTCACGTTCAAGCTATTTGAAGCAAGGCCTGATGACTTGACCACATTTATTAGTCTAGTGTCAACGTGAAACCCCAGAGAATGTGTGTGTGCGTGTGTGCATGCGCGTATGGATATGTTATATTGAACATAATGCAATTCCATTGAGGCTTCTAACTAAATACAGCACTGATATAGCAACAGGCCAAACAATTCATCAGTACACCATCTAATGAAGCTTGAGTGCTTTATTGATGTTCTGTTGGATTGGGCTGGGTCCAAAGAGAGGAAATAAAAGCGAAGATCTTAGGAATAATAATTAAAAAAAAAGACATACCATAAATGTATAAATTAAATGCTGCTGCTCAGTAATTATTTTTTTTATATATTTAGCTATATTCCACAGATAAACAGACCACAAAAGAAAAGTCCAAGATGTTTAGTAGCTTTTTATGTGGGAATTTTAATGACATGTGTGAGAACTGCAGCACATGTTTGTAATGGTGTAAATTAATCCAATGTGAGAGACTTTTACTGTATCCATGTCTAAAAAAAGCTTTCCATGAAATTCTCGGAAATTGACAGGCATGATTATTCACACATGTTCCACTCAGATTTCACATCCAGGTGATTCATCACAGACGAGTGACAATACCACGTTGAAAAATGAATTTATAAAAACAATAAATTAAAAATAAATGTAAGTTTCAAATTAACATTTTTAAGTAGACACTTAAAGGGATAGTTCAACCAGAACTGACTATTACTCATACTCAATACATCCTAGGTGTACATGAGTTCTATTTTTTTTTTTTTTGAATTGTCCTGGCTCTTCCAAGCTTTATAATGGCAGTGAAAGGCTGTTACTCAATAGTCCAATAGAAATCCAATAAAGTTCATCTATCCATCATAAAAAGTTCTCCACGCGGTTTCTTCCAGTTCTTGACTTTTACAACATAATTATTACATTTGTGTGGAACTGTTCAACTGCTTCATTGGAAACCATTAACTGAAAACTATTTTTTGAGCTTGAATTATTCAATTGGAAACAATTCAAACAAATTATTTGGTAATGAAAAAAAAATCAGAGCAGATCTGAAATTGCCCCTCCCTATTAGTATTTGGTGAAAAATATTATGTGAAAAGAGGAGAATGCCTCACACATCATAATAATGTAGGTGAAAAGTACCGGAATTACTTATTATACCAGTGAGAATCTGACGTGTGTATATTATGCCAGAGGGGAGTAATAATGGCATTAAAGTAACGTAACAATGACAACATGACCACTGTAGTACATCCGTATTTCATACATACTACACATGATCTTAAAGTAATTACTTATTCAAGCACCTACTCAGAGAGTATGTTATTTCACCCAAATAATAGGCTCAAATTAATCATTTGCTCAACCAAACCACAGAAAATAAGGTTTTTTTTCACTCTAAAACAACAGTTTTTTAAATGTAGTGTAGTAAAACACAAGATGCTCTTCTTAAGAAAGAATAATTAAAAGTTTATATAAAAGCGTAAGTTATGCACATAACGATATTTGCATAATTCCTTTAGCGAAACCAATCACTTAAAGAATACACCGTGATCAGCCAGCGCAGTTCAGTCTTACTAAATTGCTTTCCAGCTCACGGAAACCTCTTACCAGTCACTTCCAACGCATCTCAAATTCAGAATCAGTAATGAGGACTTTCTTCTACCACTAGGCAGACAAGTTAATGATAAGTTTCTTGTTTGCAGTGTCTTCAGGTTTCTGAGTAGATGAGTTGAATACATTAGTTCTCTCCTAACAGCCTAAAAAAGCACCGTCAGCACTCTGAGAGTCAGCTGCTCAAACGAGACGAGAAGTGAGAGATTGGGGAGGAAAGCGCGATAGTGAGTGAGAGAACTGGAGATTAAGAGTGTGTGTGTGTGTGTGTGTGTGTGTGTGGCTAATGCGGGTGTGATGGTGTGAATGAAGAGAGATTACTGACTGAGAGAATCTATAGACTTTATGACCTTGCTATAATAATCTCTCTCTCTGGTTCTGTCTGTCATTCTCTCACTCTCTGAGCTCGCTGGTATCAATGCGTAGCTACAGATTATGATTTTGAGGCTCTCTGGTGGGGAAAGAAATGAGTTTGGAAGATTGACATCTTCAATGGTTGAGGCTAACTATAAGTGGCATCTTATGGTATTAGCCTCTTTAAACGGTGGCCCTTTGGTTAAGGATTCCTGCTGTTCATCTTTCTCTTCAAAAACATGTATCCTGGCGCATGTATAGATATCCGAAAAGCACTTTTTTTATTTGAATAAATTAATCCACTGCTGGATTCGTAGCCACATTTGAATTATACTTTCAATATAACATTTTTCTTTTTAAACACAAGAAAGATAGATAGATAGATATTTTCTATAGAAAATAAATATTGATAATCATGCTTTAAAAAACATATTAAAAAAGTTTTTTTCCTCAATAAAACTCTTAATGCACAAACATAAATGGATATTCTGTTACATCATATACTAAAACACAATGTCTGCATGAGTCATAAATAATCAAAACATGACCAATTTCTGAATCATAAGGCAATCTTCATGTTCGCTTGTTATTAATTAACTGTTAGTCACTACGTGCATTTGGAGAATGGACACAAAAATGCTTTTTCATTTGGTGGGCATATTAGTAAAAAACTTCATATGTTCTTCAAATTTAATAAAGAATCAAATACAATGTGAAATGCATTTTGTATCAAATAAATATACATCTCTAACCGTAGTTCCTCACAAACACAACACATTCAGAAACCAACCAACATTTGAAGACAGCTTAGATGTCCGACATGTTTGCACACTTAGAGAAAACGACACACACAATGACAGCGAAAGACTAATGAGTGCAGAGAGCTTAGACCTGTACCACCTGACTGCACAAACTGATCCCTATTGTCTGAGCCAGAATCAATAACTGGGCGTTTCTGCCAATCAGTGAATGAGAGTGTGTGTGTGTATGTGTGTGGCATTGAGCTATGGATCAATGCAGAGAACAGCAGGGGTCTGTTCGACATGTCAAAACTGTTTCAGAAACAGTGAAAGTGCTCTTAGATCCTTATATTTTTTAAAAACTGAGAGGAACATAAGACTGAAATGCATCTGCCTTACATTAATTTAGAGATATTTGATCATGCTGTACATATGGATCATTGGCTTATGTGTGTTAGCGTGTGTCACTCTCCAGGAGATAAAACCAGACCCCTCCGATAGAGAATGGATTGGTCATGGAGGCCAAAGCCACAGTGAGGTGACTCACAGACCTGAATCCTTTTAAAAAGAAACACACACATGGTCCGGCTCATGAGGGTGTGGTAAAACTGTGTCAAAGTTTGTTGATCGCTTCACCCCACCCTTCAACAAAAAGCATTATCCAAAAAAGCCCTACATGAGTGTCTCTAGCTATTTCATTATCACATAAAAAAACAAACACACACAGGAAGGAATTCTCACCAAATTCATCACTATTTCTCTGTCTGTCTGTCAGCGTTTACTAGGGCTTTAACTCTCCAGGATTGCAGAACTGCAGTAAAGTGGAGCAGACCTGATATTTTTATATTTCCATTGTATGGTATGTTGAGTTAGAAAAAAAAAAAAAGGTGTCACAGAGTGTGACTGTACAATCATGACACATTTAGAGCCCACAGAAATGCAAGGTCAAAGTCTAAGTGTGGCTCCATATGCTGTCGTGTTTTAGCATCTCATTCAAGGAATTGATTATGAAAATCATACATAATTATGCAAAGCACCACAAATGTGCCTCAAAAAACACTAAATGTAATTTTGCGTATATGTTCTGAGCGATGTGGTGAGAAGGATGTGGCAGATTACTATAATCTTGTATCTTTTGCTCAAATTGTATAGCATTGATGCACCACTGTGCACCCTGAAAATATCAAAATGTGCTTGACTACTAAAGTTGTGCGATATGTACCATCAACAATAATAATGCAAATGATATTTGAGCAACAGTAAAAAAACATCTTTGTCACTTTGTAAAACCCAAACAAAAATGAATCTGCATTTTTGAATGAATGCTTTGAGTAAATGACTCAATAACCCATTCTTAAAGACAGTGGCTCCATCTTTCCCTAATACACAGTATAGTATGTGTTTATAAGTGTTTATAATAGAATACGCAAAAAAAAAAAATACTCAGATGTCCTAATAATTCCAGAAAGATTCTAAACCGCACATTCAGTGAAGGATATACTATCCCATAAGGTCATGGGAGAAGATCTGTGAATTTTATTGAATGCAACATAACTGACACTGGTAGGTCGTATCATATGACAACGACAACATGACAAATATACTGTAGTATGACCAGGTTACATTCATTTTAAATAGTTGCAAAGTAAGCGCTTATTCAAAAGAAGTACAGTACCTACTCAGAGAGTATGCAACTTTAGGCGCGGCCAGTCACTTGTATTGTTTCTAAATGAATCTGTTGATTTGAACCAAACACTTGAATAACTATCTTATTAAGACAGTGACTTGCTGCCACCCACTGGCAGTTTTAGTTTTATATTGATCATAATAAGTGTATAATTTGGTGCCAATATCCAACAACCAATTCATACGTATTTTACGAGTCGCCAAATTCATAGTAATTCATACAGATTTTGTGTCATTTATCTAAACCCCAGTGACAGGTAGGTTAATGGGCTGTAGGTCATTCGTACAAATTCATACAAATTAGCCACTTCATAAAATATGTACCAATTGTCTTGATATATCACACTCTCTTACGATTACAAGAGTCTGCATAATGTGCATATGAGCCTGAATTTTATTGAATCAATAAAATTCCATGTGCAACTATTTTACTGAATTGATCCCAAAGAGTCTGGCAATTCAAAAGCAGCTTTAAGTGATTAGTAGCCATTGAAATCAGATACATAATTCAACTATTTGGGATTTACTTCAATCAGGAATTCTCGATCAGCAGTTCCACCCACTCCACCATATAATGAGGATTTCAACCATGGATGAACATACTGTACAGTATTATAAACACACATACACACACACACACAAACAGTCTCAGTGCACAAGAAACAAATTAGCCATGGATGGGTAGACTCAAATTGCATTTTAATGGCTCTAGGTACTTTTTGCTGTCAAGTGTGATACTGTGAAACCATGTCAGCCCTGCTAACTTCAGGAACTTGTCAGCACTGGGAATGAGGTGCTAACAAGAGGAAATATGAGACACACACTCGCATACTCAAAAGTGTCTGGAAGTAAGCTCAAAGCCAAAGTACTGCCCTCAAAAGGGGTTCAAGACAGCGCCCCTCAGTGGCGAAATGCATACAGTCTATACACGCAAAGACAGTAATTTAAATAATAAAGCAAGGCATTGGAGAAACATGACTGTTCACAGGTTCTTTTTGCTTGCATTCTGTTTCATTTGCTGTGATCAAACCGAGAGTTTCGAGAGTCCCCTGCAATCACAGCTCAAAGACGTATTATCATCCTGCCTTTGCTGTAATTACTATCTTTCTGAACACCAGCTTAGAGGAGCATGTGTGCGCTCTTGTGAAAGAGAGAGCAGAGGAGGAGAGCATCTGAGACGTGCAGAACAGATGTATAGGAACAATACGGTCTGATGAAATAAATGGTGAAATTCACAGGTGACAGAGAAAACTTAAGCCTAAATGACCTACTGATTAACATTAACCCACTATTTACTTCAATAGCGTCTTTCGAAAATAAACGCAGCACATGTACATGCCAAAAACAAAGCCTATTTTAAACCTAATCCAACTGACCTAATAAAGCTGTGGAGTACTGTGGTGTGCTGATAATAAATGCACATGCACATGGTCAGATGCAATTTCCATTTAGCTGAATTGTCACCTGTATTATATCTGACTGTAAAATGAGTAAGTGTCAGCGCACTTAAATGATTTCTTGTAGTAAAAAATAAAAGGACAGTAATCATGAAAAAGAAGCAATGCAATAAGAAGCATACAACAGACGTAAGGATATACTAACCTTGTGGCTGTTTAATGCACACACACAATTTTGTGCCCTAATAAATATTACATTAAAAATACTTTTAAAAATTCAATATTTCATTGTCCAGCATGTCACTGGGCAGTAGCTGTACCCTTAAAGGTACATCTTTGTGTGTACAAAACCATTCTTTTCCAAATGCTTGTATTCCTGTTTATACACACAAACAGGACATCCAGACATCACATTGTGTTTAAATGGTCACTGTTGAAGGTATCTCCTAAAGCCACATGTAAATGTGCATCTCTGCTCTTTCCTGCTATTGTTGTTAATCCTCGTGCACTCAAGATTTCCTATTTATCTCTTTCAGCAACTCTCCTCTTGTTTTATTCATGTGTTCTGTTGATAAACTGACTTAACTCAAGAAATCTATTCAAACAGCTGCCAAAATCTTTACAATAAAATATTGGACTTGTAACTTCTACTGTTATTATGTTTAATTGGATAACACTAGTGTGTCCATTTCACACTTGCACATTGTTGTAATCTTAATTTAGAACCTTTTAAGCAAATATACACCAGCTTGCCTTCATTTTTTTATGAAATACGACTCTTTAGATAAGGTACAGAGGTCTACGGCCCCAGCGAGCACATGCAATAACAGTAACGTTAGGCTAATTGCATTTCTACATTCCTTTTAAACGGACAGTAAGAGAAGCACTAATATGAAGTGTGTCTCATACCGTCGGCTGAGTGATGAGTGGAGATATCAGCTGTCAGTCCCACTATCAGCAGCACAAAAGCGCGCAGTCCGCTCAAGAGACGCCGGTAGATCCTCATGATGCCCGGCTCCTTATGATGAGATCTTCATAATATACCGACACAGAAACACAAACACACACACACAGCGCAAGTAGAGAGGATGCAAGGGACTTCCTGCAATACGATTAAATCCACAGGGGAGATAGAGGAGGGTTGTCTACAGACCCGCGATAGAGCTGTCAGGAAAACTTTACAAAGCCAGTACTACTTATGTCTTATGGTCTACTGTGTTCACACTGTCCCGTGCCACAGAAGAGCACACGGACAGCTACAAACAGATGTGGTTCGGTCTCGTGCTTTAGTGAAGTGTTGATTCTTTGGCAGAGTACGACTTCAATCTCCACGTGTTTTATAGCGGGGCGGGTCTCTGCAGGGTCCTAAAGCTATTCACTCGGGGTCCTAAAACAAACCGTAGCCTATTTAAACATGCAATATTTAAAAAAAATAATATTTAACTTTTTAGCATGCATTTCTAGCAGTGTCATGATATTGTAATGTTTTAGGTCAATTATTTTTGTCTTTTAAAATGTTTCATAATGTCTTTACTGCTTATGTAGCTAATCAATGGTTACACTTTAGGTGTTCTTGTTACTTACAATGTCATTATCCATTTAAGTACTAAGTAATATTAATTAACTACATATACTTACTGTATGGTTAGGATTAAGATTAGGGTTTGTTTAGGGTCAATTGCATGCAATTATGCATCATTTGTTCTAATTATAGGATAATACTAAGTACATGTAAGGACACCTTAAAAATATTGTATTAACGTACCAAATAAATCAGTAAATAAATACAGTATGTACAGAAATTAATTACAGATGTATTAACAGGAAGATATTTCTAGACTTAAGTACAATGTTAAAATGTACACAATAAATGCATAATTCATTTAATATGTTAATGTAAGTACACAGTTAAAAACACTTAATGCAAAGTGGATCCATTGTTGTTGTTATTATTATATAGCTACAATAAGATGTGGGATGCCTATTAAGACAACAGGTAAAAGAGTAAACAGATAAACACAGAGACAAATACATTTCAAAGTCTTTTAACATGTATTCCAGATAAATTTATTGATTGCATTATTTTGTTTTTTATGGTCAATGAAATAATAAATAAATATATTTACTTCAGATTTCGCTGTCACAGTGTTATTCTCATTCACTCAATCCTGAGAATGGGTTCTGCTTGATATGATATAAATGCATTCTGAAAGGTACTGTAAAAGCTGTGCATATTACATTTAAATTAATTAGCATATTACATTCATGCTGCATTCATGTCAAGCACATTTTTGCCTACATATCACTGCTGCAGAAATTCAGAAACTTTATGTGGCTCTGCATATTTTGTGAGTTTATTTGCAAGGAAATTATTCATTTTCTTAATGGGGTCATTTCCACTTTCCTATCAGGTATGCAAGGCACTCTATAATAACTCTCTCAAGGTTTCCAGCAGGTAGCATACTGGCCTCAGAGACTCAAGGACTTGTTAACATTTTTGCATTTTCAAATCAGCATGTTTGCTTGCAATTCCTTTCATGAGACTTTCAAAAGCACCACAACCAGCTCTGAATTCAGATCGCTGAATAAAGACGAGTTCTCCATCCTTAAGTTCCTTGTCTTTGCTTCATCATCATGTCCTCCAATCTGTCATCTAACACCTGATCACTGACTTTCCAGAATAATCTCCCGTTACGCTGTTCTCTCTTGAATTCTATTACCCCAAATTTCACGTTCCGCACCAGAAACCCTGACACTTCCAGAGCAAAGGAGACAGTGTAATATATGCCCTACTCTTTTTATTATACATCCCACGGCATTTTAACATTACCGAGCTCTGTCGCTAACTGAAATTGGCTATTACAGACAGAGAACATAACGTCTAAATTTTAATGTGGGAAAATTTGCATAATGAATATGAATAAAAGCACTTTCAAAGATGCCAATATTGCATTTTCTTTTATTTTTTCCACAAATATTACTTGAGGCTATTATCGATGACCTTTAAAACCTTTAGAATGACTATTATTCCAAGAGTAGAACAAGCTGTAGACCTTTGTAATATATGGTAACACTTAACAAGGTGTTATTTGTTAACATTACTTAATGTATTAACTAAAATGAACAATACATTTATTACACTATTCAATTTTGTTTTGTTATTATACATTATAAATATTTTCTCGCAGTGCATTTACTAATGTTAACAAACAGAACTTGTTATTTTATTAAAGCATTAGTAAATGCTGAAACTAGCATTAACTAAGATGAATAAATGCTGTAGAATTATTGTTTATTCTTATTCATGTTTACTAATGTTGTCAACTAATGAATGTTAGTGTTACCAAATATATAATTAGGTATAAGATATACTGTGATTGTAGACAAATATGGAAGCTGCCTAATTAACATAAAACTGTGTGAAATATTTTTCAAAAGTACATTTTAGTTAGCTCTATATGCCACAGGGTTTATTTGACATAGCATTTTCAACTGAAAACAGACTCCAGTCTGGTCTTCTACTTAATTTTCAAACATGTTCTATTTAAAAATACCTGTCACACTTGGACAAACAGGGAATGTATGTGCATCCACATTGTATGTCATGTGGAGTCACCCCAGGTCCAGTAAAAGGTGTTTTATATTTGGAACAACGCATCAGAAGCCAAGCTCTGCTCTCAGGAGGAAGCTGCAAAGGTCTTGCTTGTCTTCGGTTCTTTGCCTCAGGCAAGGAGAACGCGGGGGATATGAATCTTGTGAAAAGGCACTTCCCTCAGTCACCGTGTCTTTGAAGAACCTGATCCAAAAGTTTCTGTGGAAAAAAGGAGAGGAAACTTTTAACTAAACTACAACCAGGCGAGCAGCCTGTTTGTCAAACCATCTGCATGCTTGGGTCAAGTGGTGAAGAAATGAGGGGGAAGTGACAGTGTGTAATCTATAGATTACCCAGAATTCCCCCCGTCTGTCCCCCTGGGTGGCCATTTCCCTCGGGAGCAATGATAACCTGCTATCTGTGCTCCAACCACATCATACCATCATGGCTTTTCCCTCCTCGGAGGTATTCAGTTTATTTTCTGTCTGCTTCCCTTGTCCTTGGCTATCTTTGATGCTGCGCTCCGTCAGCTGCTACAGAATTACCTGCACATTCCAGTGTAGATTAGAAAAAGTTGAATATGTTTTGTAACTTTTGTGACGGACTGCTGATATTTACCAACTTAGTTCAACCAAAATAAAAAGGTTTCATATTTACGTAACTTTGATTGAATTTTTATAAAAAGTCAGTCATTCAAATTCATACAGTGTGAAAAATAGGATGTTAAGAGTAATGTTCATGCTGCTCTTTTCCACAGATTAAAAGTGATACAGTTTAAACAGCTGATGAAAACTTGAAGCACACTAAATATTAAGGCATTAGATCACTCAAAAATAGTCATATCCCTAGTTTAATAGTTACATTTTGATGTACTGTGATTAAAAACGTTATGTACTCTGTAGCAGCTGACGAAGCGCAGCATCAAAGATAGCCAAGGACAAGGGAAGCAGACAGAAAATAAAATGAATACCTCCGAGGAGGGAAAAGCCATGATGGTATGATGTGGTTGGAGCACAGATAGCAGGTTATCAAGCATTTTAAAACTACTCTAATCCTTGAAGTTTTAATGGTACAGTAGCAAGAGTTTAACTCTAAAACAAAAAACAAATTGAGCAAGAAACTCCGTAAGCAGAGTACACTAAATGTGCAGTTACCGTATAATTGAACTAAAGTGGGTATTTGTGTAGTCAAGCTACAGTCTTTGTCTAAGCCTGTCTATGACTCTTTTCTGTATGTACATCATTTTGAAATGTAATTTATTCCTGTACTCGCAAAGCTGAATTTTCAGCAGCCATCATCAATGTTGAACACAGCTGTGTTCCTTAATAATTCCATTTTGCAATTATTTGATGAACAAAGGGTTGAAAAGAACCGTATTGTAAATGACTTTACTTAATTAAGATGCTGAATGAAAGTATTAATTCATTTTTGAATCAAGATTGAATAAACATCAAGTACATATACATTACATACAGTAAATATATA
>JAUMHQ010000078.1:12382919-12393141 GCA_032361165.1 Enteromius paludinosus | reverse complement strand
TTTTATGTTTGATTCGGCATAAAAAAAGCATCTTAATGAGCGTGTTGCTATCATGAAAAAAGCTTTTTGGAAACATGCACTTTTTTTTATTAAAATGTGCGTTCTCAACATGTGATTTGTTGTAAAAACGTACATTCTCAATGTGTGTTTTTTATCCACTGATCTACAGGCCTAATAGAGAATTTAAAGAGATCAATACTTTCATGTTTTCGCGTTTAAAAATTCAATGATAAATGCACAGTAAAAAAATGCATATTCTGTGACTCCAAAGCAGGTGTCAAGAATTGTAATTTTTATTTATTTTAAGTTTCTAACATGCGTTTTCCATTACCTCAAAGTGTACATTAATGAGTGCATTTTTAAGCCACATTACATGTTGAGGATGCTTGTTTTGCTGTTAGACCACCAGCCCGACCAGACATATACAGTCGGTACGGAAAAAACACCTGATCATGCTGTGGGGATGTTTTTCAGCTGCAGGGACAGGACTACTGGTTGCAATCGAGGCAAAAAATGAAAGCGCCAAGTACAGGGATATCCTGGACAAAAACCTTCTCCAGAGTGCTCAGGACCTCAGACTGGGCCAAAGGTATACCTTCCAACAAGACTATGACCCTAAGCACACAGCTAAAGTAATGAAGGAGTGGCTTCACAACAACTCTGTGACTGTTCTTGAATGGCCCAGACAGAGCCCTGACTTAAACCCAATCAAGCATCACTGGAGAGACCTAAAAATGGCTGTCCACCAACATTTACCATCCAACCTGACAGAACTGGAGAGGATCTGTAAGGAGGAATGGCAGAGGATCCCCAAATCCAGGTGTGAAAAACTTGTTGCATCTTTCCCAAAAAGACTCATGACTGGATTCGATCAAAAGGCTGCTTCTACTAAATATTGAGCAAAGGGTCTGAATGCCTATAGGACCATGTGATATTTCAGTTGTTCTTTTTTAAAATCATGTGAAAATGTCAACAATTCTGTGTTTTTCTATCAATATGGGGTGCTGTGTGTACATTAATGATGAAATAAATATATCTAAATTATTTTAGCAATATAACAAAGAGTGAAAAATTCAAGGTGGTCTGAATACTTTCTGTACCCACTGTATGAATACTTTGATTTGCCATAGTCAAAGATGTCTGTCCAGTGTATTTTAACATAGACAAACAGTGGAAGAGTAGCAAAGTGGGATGGAAGATTGTTTTGTGTGAACCAGACCAATTTTGACCTGTTTAGATAGGTCTGTAAATTTCAGACTACAATATAACTACCAGTCACGCATTGTCGTGTGATTGCTAGGATATTTATGGGTCATTGCAGCGTCATAAGTTTCTTTTCTGGGTAGTTACATTGTAGGCTATTTCACAAATTGCTGCTTTAGTGTAATTGAAAATGCTAGAGGTCTGTATGTAGGTATAGTAATGATGATGCAAACCTCACAAGAAATATCAGCAAGAAAAATTAGACAAAGTACACTTATTTTCTAAAATGCAAGTGCTTGACAAAAAGCAATTCTCTTACAAAAGGCACATGATCACCTTTATTTAAGAGAAACAGTTTGCAAATAACCGGTATATTGTATGCTTTGGATGTTTTAAATGTGTTTTGATGCTAAAATATCTTTATTGCTGTTGTTACAGTAAGAGGGATTTTATTTGGTCTAAGAGAACGTTTTTGGTTTCTTCACAAATCCTGAATTTCTCAGTTGGAGAGGATTAGCCTTTAAGGCCAACGTCTATATAGGGAAAATTATATTGTTATTTCTGTACTTGTTGGTCTGTGTTGGTCTGGCAGATCCTATTTAAAATCAAGATGGAGTATTACAACTGTACTGAAGGATTCTCTAACTTTCAGGCAGCTCGCCCATGGTGTTTTAAATAATTAAACATTTAATTTAAAGAGGTTAACTTATAAATGGCCTGCAGAAGCGGTTTCTATTGCTCTCTACAGAGCAAAGTATAAATTAGATTGCCCATTTATTTCGTTCAGTATCTGGAGGGATGGTAGGCCATCTATCCAATCAGAAGTTCAAGTATCTTCGTAAAGATAAAGTAATGGACAGTCTATGGAGTTCCTGGAGTTTGGATGGTTCCTGAGCAGGTGACATTCATATTTTATGTTTTATTTTTAATGTGGTTAATTTTTAAAAAAAAAAATTAAAGTATTTTGGTGCTTCACTGACTCACAACTCAGTGGGCTTGGGAATTAATCATCACAGCAAAAATACATTGAAACCACGGGGTCAAAAGAGGCCTTAAACATGCCCAAACGCAGGGGGAAAAATTAAGTGAAGCCATGCAGTAAATTAAATAATTTGTAGGAAATAATTGGCTCTTTTTTTCCTGAGAATGTGTTTGTGTAGGGGGTTAACTGAATGATTGTCTATTAGAACAATTTCCTAAAATGTTGTTAAAGACTGTGACCTATTATATAAATGCTCCTGTCAGTGACTAGAGTCAAACTATAGTGTCCACCCCAAATGAATGTAGGCCATTTCCATTTCTGCCCAGATGTATTAAATAATGTCAATTAATTAATCTGATTAATGGCTTTACAGGTAACATTTCTAAAACTTGGGCAAAAACAGGCAATGTTGTGTTTAAATTATAACATCTGTCATGATTGAGGACCTGAAGCGTGCGGGTTCATATGCAACAGTTTATTAACAACTCAAAGTGAAGCAGGACAGGGTCGATCACCGGAAAACAAACACATCAGAGGCAAAGACAGCAGGATAATCCAGAAACGTAGCGTAGGTCAATAACAATTACAAACTCAATCCAAGGGCCGAGACAAAGGCGTAAATCCAAACGGGAGTAAAGGTCGGCAACAATAAATCCACAAGAGAACACTTGAAAAACGAACACGAATTAGAAACACAGGATTGACGGCAACACACATAAACAATGATCCGTACATGAACACTCACAGCCAGGGCTTTTATGCAACGGGAAATCAGGGGAACAAACAAGGTGGGTGGAGACAACAGTTTCATAATAGAAGTCCGGAAAGAGCAACAGAGACAAACACACACGAAAGAAGGTTTAGGGCTGGAGTGCCATCAACAGTCTCTAGCTGGCAGCTCCAGCAACATCATTAACTTCTTATTTACTGAACTGTTGTATAAAATCACATTTGCACTTGTGTAATATTTCTCTCGCGGCTTGTGTGATCTCACTTGATATTATGTGATAGAAATATGAGACAAAAACTTTGTCAGGAGCATTGTTTTGACCAAATATCTTAAATGCATTTATGCAGTTGTTGCTCTGCATCATATTTGTCCATAGTCACCTATATAAAATGTAAGATGTCTAACAGGTCTGGGGGCAGGGCCAGTGCGTTAACTGTTAAAATGTTTAATTTATGTTATTTTTCATAACTAATTATCTAAGTTAACTAACAGTTGGTTAAATTGACAGCCCTATAAGCAAGAAAGCTGTTTTTTAACATTGATATAACATTAAATCCTGAGCACAGATCAGCATATTAAAATGAATCTGAAGGATAATGTTAGACTAAAGACTGAAGTAGCTAATGTTTGCAAAAAAAATTAGGCTTTACCACCACTGTAATAAAAAGTTAATATTTTATATTTTAAGAAATATTAGAACTACATTTCTACAGAGAAATGAATGACAGCAATTTGTCTTCAAAGAGATAAAAGCTGTCACTTTGTCTCAAGACAAGTATGTCACCTTTGACCTTATCAGCAAGATATTCACTAATCAATAACCAGATCTGTTGCAAATAAGCATGACCTCATTACATGACCTGTGTATGTTCTATATACTGCGCCCAAGTGAGATGTCATGTAATGACTGACTTCTCATTTGTCAGAGGTTTGGCTGATAAATAGATGATCTAGATTTTCTCTCTTCTGGTCTGCTCTGATTGAGTTGTTTTGAGGAGATCTGGCAGGCAGCGGTGCTCTAGGGCATTTAGCCTGTGCATCACTGACCTTTATCATTGTTCCATCTTTCCCTTTTAACACACTTTTAACTTTTAACACACTTCAGAAGAGTTTTTCTCACAGATTTTGTGACAATGGAGGGACGAAGATAGATATTAGGCCAGTGTGCACCCCTTATGTAAACTCTATTGGTTTTTGGTGTTCAGCATGTGTTCTAATATAGATTGTTCTAAACATTACTTTTGGCCTCTCTGGCTTCCTTTCCTTTCTTTCATGCTATACAGATTTTTTTTTCCCTTCTTGTCAACATGGTTTGCCCACTGCATGAACCTCTGTCATTTTTTCAGTTTCAGAATGTGCAGGAAAGCTGAAGATTTTTCTCTCCTTTTTCTTTTTTGGGTGTGGGTCCTGAATTAACACTGTATAGAAATTGATATGGGGCCCTATTCCTTCCCACCTCTCACTTCTTGCACATTCTTTCCTCACGTATCTTTCTTTTCTGTCTTTTGTGTAACATTTAATCCCGCTGTCACTGTTATGACAAATGATCCAATATTTCTAATGCATGACAGATGTATGGTCCAATGATGGAAAGATTCTTTCGTCCTTCCTCCCTCGCCCTTCTAAACCCAGAGGTTGTGACAGATGTTCACTGAATTTACGGGTTGTGCAGAGGCCCAGATATTTGATACTCCATCTGGTCATTAGGCAAATTATGTAGGTAAACTCCACTAATAGTTTCAGTTCTGCTTGATAAAGCACTTTTATTTTTATGTCCAGATGCAAAAGAATTAACAAATATAATAATAATAAATATTTTTTTTAAATCCCATTTCACATTGAATGCTTCTTCTACAGACTCACCTTGTGAGCAAATTGCTTTTTTAATTCATTTAGTCGCTTCAAAAGATAATGAAGTGAGTTCAAATGGTGGCACTAAGGAGCAGAGAAAGGACATCTAAAGCAAAGATCTGCAGTTTGCTGTCATTTAGCAGCCCCTGTGTAGCCTGAATGCTAAATGACAGACTGAAGCAGCAAGTTAAACGTACTCAGTTATCCAAGACAATGAGACATTAGTTAGTTGGATGCAGGCTGCTTAATCATTGGTTGCACTGATGCAGGCCACTTTTTTATTTCCAAATCAGTTCAGTACAATATTAGAAAGCTACATTTCTCTGAAACACTTATTTAACAAAACAACCAGTATTGTATATTTATGATTCATTCATCGATGAGTTCTCCCTCTATTAATTTATTTGAAAATACAGAAAATTACAATTTATACATATAATGACATAACCACGCATGTAAAGTTCTCATTTTTTATGTGTGTGTGTGTGTATGTGTGACAACTTCCTATTTTTTTAAATAGTAAACAATTTACAAAACTGCTTATTAATATTTGAAAAGAAACACATATAATATGTATGTACAGTATACTGGATATGTGTGTGTATATAGTCGGGTCTATATATATTTAGATACATGCAATTTTTTTTTTCTTATTTTAGCTGTTGACCAAAGTACATTTAAGTTACAGTTATAAAATTAATATTGGCTTTAATTAGAGGTTATTCTCTTCACAATTGGAGGAAAGGTTAAGGAACAACAGCTCTTTAATATGTACCTCCCCCTTTTTCAAAGGGAATAATTGGATAGTTGACTCAAAAGCCATTTCATGGACAGATGTAGGCTATTCTTTAGTTAATTCATCATCCGGTCATCATGTGGTCAAATGATCTCTCCATGCAAGTGAAACAGACAATTGTTAGGCTTCAAAACCAAAAACAAATCCATTAGAGAGATAGCAAGAACGTAAGGATTGGCCTAATTAACAGTTTGGTACATTCTGAGAAAAGAACGCACTGGTGAGCTCAGAAACATAAAAAGTCCTGGATGCCTATAGAGTACAACAGTGGTGGATGATCAGAGGATCCTCTCCATGGTAAAGAGGATTTACCCTTTCACAACATACACTTTTTAGGAGGTAGACATGTTTGATTGGACAGTGATGCATAGTACAAATGGACAATGATTTGAGAGAATTTCAGCCCAATTGAGCATGCATTTCACTTGCTGACAAAACTAAAGACAGAAATACCCATAAAACAAACAATAACTGAATTCAGGACAAAGTCATCCTGAGGCAAAAAAAAGGATATATTAGTATTTGCAACACAGCTACTTTTTTATTCATTGAATGTGAAGCTAATAAGTGTATCCTCTTCATGACAGCCCCAGCAATGTGATAAGCTTGATAACAAGTTCTGTATGAGTCCAGTCTCCTTAAACAAATAAATATTACACTACAGCTGTCCAGTGTCCACTGATTTCTGAATGATATGCATTCAAGTGTGGATGATGAATGAGATCTCTTTGCTGTCCTCTTAAATAATACGAGGTCCATGTCTCCTTGTTCAGACCAGCAGTAACTGATCAAAGACAAAGTCCTTTAGCCCATGTCGACGGCTGCTTTGAACACCATTACAATGAACCCTGACTGTTTCATTATTTTTACTGCAGCTAGCATCCATTCGCTTAATAAAGAAAGAATCGGGTAACAACTTTAAAACTTGTAGTTCTTCAATGGATGATGTAGCTGCATTGTTCATCTTCAGCTGGGTCCTGTAGTCTTGCCTTTGATCTATTAGGTTTTTCAGGAAACCACTCAGTTGTGACAGATCGCACTTGTAGGACAAGGGTTTGGATTTATTCATTGAGATGTTTTGGATCTAGGCTATCATGTTTTGATGGATGAGACTCTCCATACTGAACCATTTTGTTATAAAAGGCAAGTGATGTGAAGATGAGCTGTCGGTTAGTGAGAAAAGACTATTATAAAACCCTTAGGAACAGGATGGGAATGTATTGTTGTTATATGATCATCCATCTGCCACAAGGTCCTGTGTTACTAGAAAATATCTCCTTAGTTGTTATTCTTGGTATAAGTTATTTAGTCTCTGGGAGCTTTTCCAAGTAAAAAAAAAAAACATTACTTTTTTAATGCTGATCTGTAGTTCAATCGCTGTTCTTATCAGCAGCTTTGTGTGAAACATCAAAGTGATATAAATTAGAAGTTCCTGCTGCTTTCACTTCCCAGGTATATTTGGGAATGCATTCTATTTGGACATTAAATCTAGATTCTTACCTTAAAATACCGTCACCTTCTACCCTTTTCTTCTCAGAGGCTCTTTCCCTAGGGTTCAATGCAAACTTGGACTGCCTCTGATCTGGAACAGATGGGTTCTTTAGATTAAAGCAGCAAACATTGGCAGGTTGATTGATGGAGGCTCTAATTGTATTATTTTATGAATTTCACACTGTTTTAACCCTGGGCTGAAGCTGTGGGAAGTATAAGGTCACATACATTATTCACTACAAGTAACATGCTTGTTACACTGTAAAATCCAATAGTGTACCTTACTTATATATACTTAGTTACCTTTACTTAGTTGTTATACTTACTAGGATTCATTAAGTTGCAGCTAATTTACCCCTGGTCATATGTTTCCTCCCCCGGTGCACTGAGGTTGAGGCCACCAGTACGTTTCCGGGTGCCGACATGGGACCTGGCTGTCGTGTTAGAGCCCCTCTGTGGGCCACCATTTGTCACCATTTCTGTATCCACTTTCTACAATTTGACCATTTGATATCGCTGATAGTCTGTTGACAATCAAGACCACACTTTTGCTAGCATTGTGTTCTTTGAGGAAAGTAGGTGACCTGCAGGCCCTCTCAGTGGCCCCCTCTCATCTTGACTTTGCGCCTGGCATGGCCAAAGCCTTCCTGTACCCGCGAGCAGGTTACAGTCCTAAGGTACGGTCACACCTCAGCCAGTTGTAAAACAGGCCTTCAACCCCCCTCCCTTCAGGGAGCCTGGTCCATTGCGAGTTCCTGAAGAGGAACATCTCTAGGTTACGCATGTAACCCTAGTTCCTCAAAGGAACGAGACGCCGCGTCTCAATACCACACTTTCGGCATCTCCTGTCGGCGCTCCTCTGCATGACAGGAGCTATCTGCATTCCACGTGCTTGTATGCTTCCTGGCCAGTGGCGTCACCCGCCTATGAGGTCCCAACTTATCATTGGCTGATTCTACACACGATTCATAGCCGTCACGCTGGAGGCGTTCCCATCGCGTCTCGTCAAAGAGGTGTCTTGTTACAACTAGGGATACATGCGTAACCTAGAGACGCTAATAGTGTTACTTGGTGTTATATTTAGCGTATATTTTTTAATCTGGAATGGGGTTAATTTTTTTGCTTTTAATATTAAAAAGTTCTTTATAGCAAATGCAAAAGCCCTGTCTCAGGCTGAGAAAATGTAAATTCATGCTTAAACAAACCTTTCAGCTGTTTTGGATTGCATGGACAATAGGACACAAGAGAAGAAGTTCATCACTCTTGAAACATGAAACAAAATGAAAATGAAACAACACTAATGTTATTTCTATGTCATTTCTATGTTATTTCTTACATATTCTTAGTAATCTTTGCTCATTAGTATAGTTGAATTGGATCATCAAAGGTCAGCAGAAAAACATTGATTAATAAAATGAATAAATATTATAAATATATAAAGGATTTTGTTCTTCATCAGCTAATTTAAAGGTCAAAGACTGCAACAGGAAAAAAAAGAGAGCGACATCAATACTTTAAAGAAACGTTAACAGATTGTACATTGGCTTACTGAAGAGGTCAACTACTCACTACTACTATGAATGCATCCAAGACCACCTCATGAAGTAGTTTGAGCGATCAGATTTAAATCCCTATCGAGTTTTGGAAATTGGCTATTTTCTAAGTAAACAACTCACAACTACCCTACTTTTGATCAAATCTTAATCGATATAAACCTGACATTACTCAATAATCTGTGAGTGAGACAGTTTTCAGCTCTATTAAAGATGCGCTTCTAAACCTGCAGTGTTTACTGAGGACTGGTTTATTAATGCTCACAAAGCGTGACTTTACACTAATAGCTAAGCAACAGTTACAAGCAATAGTTACATATAAAAAATGTGAAATGGCGTTTAACAGTTCCTGGAAACCATGTAAGCAAAAAGAAACTGGAACATGAATTAATAAAAAATAAACATGATGACAGGAGCTATTATAAAAGTGACATATAAGGGAAAGAAATTCTGGTCCCCTCACATTAAGCATTATCCTACAGAAATATCCTTAAGATTATTATTATTATTTTATTATTTATATTTTAAAGCATTTATCTACTGCAGGATAAACAGCCTTGAACCGGTGAATTGCGTATTATATAGTGTCATAACCTGGCTTTGTTCCCCAGGCCTTTTGTAATGCTGAGAAATTGGCTGTAAAAGGATTCATGTCCGGCTCAGATGCAGTGAGATGGAGTGCTGACTGTGTCAGATGTTAAGTGAGAGCTGGCACTGCCATGGTAGGCTGGCTTGCCTCGGGTACCATAATCATAGCCTCAGGTCCATATTGATTTCAAAGCTGCCACAGCAAAGCCAACCTAGGTTACAAACTTTTCATGAGGCCTGTTCTTTAGTTTCCCTCAAGGGTTTGGATGTAATCAGGGAGACCTTGGCTGACAGAAAAAATAAGGTTTGAATTTGTGTCTTCATATCTATGAAGATGACCAGTCCGTAGAGCTCCCAATGGGACTGTTATTGTATAGACCATTCACCCAGACTACATAAAAGGACTTAAAGGATACTGAAAGGCCAGTGAATATTCTCTTTTTGCAGTGTATACAGCTTGCATAATTTATGACTGGATTCTGTGTTGTCCAAAAAAAAATTGTCTATTCTGAAAAAGAATGGAAGGAAGTGTTTTTTTACGTCATTTTTGAGTGTCTTAAAAATAATGGAAGATTTAAAATGCACAGATGCTTTTATTCATAGTTTTATCCAAAAGACATTGATAAAAATCTGTAATTCAAAAAGAAAAAAGTGATTATTTCGACACGCCACGGCTCCAAAAATAAAGACATTTATTGACAGATTCTCAAAGAGGTCAAATATTAAGCACAAAAGGTCTGCACAAGACCTGTGCACTTAAAACATCACCTTTGTAAGAGTCTGTCAATAGATTTCTATCTTTATGGATCCCACTGAGCAGTTTACCAATGATATGTGGTCTTTTGTTTTGTGTGGTTGGTAAAATACAGCTAAATAAATAAAAAATGATAATATTTTAGCACACGGATGCAATATGAATGTTCAACTGCACTTCTACCTGTCAGGTGCGGACTGAAGCAGTCACAAGGAAACGGGGTGCAAACAAAAGAATGTCTTTTATTTTAACGTCTTAGAACAAAAAATGCTGC
>JAUMHQ010000078.1:12351043-12364162 GCA_032361165.1 Enteromius paludinosus | reverse complement strand
TATTCGAAAATAATGAACCTGCAAATGTCTCAACTGACCAATCAGAATCAAGCATTCCAGAGAGCCGTGTAATAAAATAAGATATACAATAGCATTTATTTTTTGCCCCAATATGTAATTGTAGGGCATAACTTCATTTATGTATTTGTTGCCCTATTAATCAACATTAAAGTGTAATAAATGTTAGATGACCGGTTATTTGTTTTTATAATCAAGTTAACGCTTTAAACTGACAGCCCTAATACCTATAATTAGCTGTTCATACTATTCTGTGGTATACTGTATATACCTTTTAAGCATGTAATTAAAGGCAAAGCATTTTTTACATCATTAGACCTACAAGATTATCTGTAACAACTAATTATTTTCTTTACTCCATTATTCACAGCATAAATCATAATTATATCTGTCAGGTGTAAATCAAGCTGGTGTCACTATACACTATACTAAGTCCTCTGACACTGTTTTTTTTTTGTCTTGAAGAGTCACCTTTAAACAGTATTAACCAGGTCAATACATGGTGCCTGACACCTTAACGATGGTGAAGTTATGGCCTGCTGACAGTGACACATATCTCCACCCTAGTGTATAAGACTGAAAGATGAAATATTGGAAGAATAAAAAAGGTGGGGGTTAGAAAAACATGCTGCATCTTTTGTAGAATAACAAGAAAGAGGATGGTAGATGGGCAAACAAGATTAAGATTTTAAAAAAAGTTACAGAAAGAAAACATTTTTGTGAAGCAAAAAGAAACTAACCAAGAATAGACTAATCAAATGGCTTATACTATTTGCTGGTTTGGCGAAGATGCATTCCAGCAGATGAACTAAAACAAGCAACAGAGATTATGCATTCATAGCAAAAGCATGACTGCTAATGTGATATTCTAGCAGTTCAACAAACAAAAAGTTATGTTTAAGTAACTTATATTTTAGGGACATTTTGACAGTTACTGTAATAGGCGTGTAGACGGAAGGCACGGAGAGGTTCATAATCCACTTCAAACATCTTTAATGAATCCAAAGGTGTAACAAAACAAGAGCAGGTTTAACACACGTTTACCATAGACGATGACGAACAAAGACTGGTACACAGGGATCAACTTAAGAAGGGCAGACAATCACAGCTAATTAATGAGACACACCTGACATGGATAACTGATCAACAAAACTAGGTCACAGAGCATATGGAGAAACACAACATAACAACTGTACATGTAAGCTCTGGAGGAGGGCGTGGAGCAAAGAAAAAACAAAAAAAGGAAACAACAACAAAAAAGGGGTTCCATAGTCCACGAGGGGGGCAAAAGGTGGGAGGAGCCAGTGTGGAGTCAGGAGCAGGAGGAGAAAGACGGTGGTCCAGAGACCAGCAACGCAGAGGCCCCAGTGTGGAGTAGACGGTGGGAGGAGCCATGGAGGAGGAGAGGCCGCCGACAGACGGCGACGACCCCACGGTGTAGAGAGCCCAGGGTGGAGCCGTGCAGACGGGGCGCCGAGGTGACACAGATGGGCTGGAGGGCCGTGGCATAGCGGTGGACTCAGGTGACTGAAGTGCTCGGGCTCAGTGAACCGCTTCTGCGGCTCATCCGCCGCTGCCGAATAGCGAGTCGGCAAACGGGCATCACCATCACGGGTGGTCAACCGCACACCTGCATCGCGGGAAAGGGAGGTAGCCCCAACATCAGGCGTTGCAGAACCAGGTTCATCATCCTGTCATAGGCTTGTAGACAGAAGGCACGGAGAGGTTCATAATCCACTTCAAACATCTTTAATGAATCCAAAGGTGTAACAAAACAAGAGCAGGTTTAACACACGTTTACCATAGACTATGACGAACAAAGACTGGTACACAGGGATCAACTTAAGAAGGGCAGACAATCACAGCTAATTAATGAGACACAGCTGACATGGATAACTGATAAACAAAACTAGGTCACAGGACAAAACACAGAGCACATGGAGAAACACAACATAACAACTGTACATGTAACAGTTACTTTGTCTATTTTTGCTTTACAAACAATATATTTTCAAGCTAAATCAGAAACACGGTAGGTGGTGTTTAGTTAAACAAATCACAATGACTCACTTACGGTTCGATTTCTTACAAAACTTTATGAATCCATGTTTTTAGGCAAATAAATTATTTCATGCCTTGATCATACACATTGCAACTAGTTTTGTTTATATTTTGAGTCAGTTGAATAAATCAGTTGATTGAATTGGGTAACTCATAAATTCCTCTACTAGTATATCGATGTGTGTAAAACATACAAATGCAGACAAACAAAGCATTTTAGGCAGAAGTATTTAAAATGCGTGTGTCACAATCGGGTTCCTGAAATTCCACACATAACCACTAGAGGTGGCTTTGCCAGCCTGGAGCCAATGCACAAGATGGCCGCCGACCAGCAGGGAAATCAATCTGCTCCATAGACCCCCTGGAGGAGGTCTGCAAGATCTTGTCCTATCCCACCACGGCTAGGAGAGCCGCCTCGGAGTCCTTGTCATGCCCAGCCATGCCTGCAAAGGCCACTGAACCCTTTTCTCGCCCTGCTACGGCCATAAGAGCTGCCACTGAACCCTGAGTCCTCGTCATGCCTGGTCACAGCCATGGAGGCCGATAACTCCTCGTCTTGCTCTGCCACGGCCACAAGAGCCCTCATTGAACTCTCACCATGCCCTGTCATGGCCAAGGAGGCCATTTCGGAGTCCTCACCATGCCTAGTCACAGCCATGGAGCCTGAGAACGCCTCGCCCTGCCTAGTCGCGGCTACGGAGTCCGCCCTGGAATCTTCATCCTGCCCAGTCACGGCCATGGAGGCCATAATCAACCTCTCTGTGCTCTCTGTGTCAGTCACACCTGTTCTGGTGTCCGCCCTGGTGCCCTGCGACTCAGTTCTGCTTCCTCTGCTTCACCCTGGAGTGCGTCTGGTCCGCCTGCTCCGCCCTGGAGGGCGTCACTGCCATCTGCGCCACTCTGGTGGCCTCACGCTGGAGGATCTTCAGGCTGTCTGCTCATCCCTGGAAGCTCCCTTCTCTCCCTGCTCAACTGGAGGCTCCCTGTTCTGCCTGCTCCGGCACGGCCCCATGTGCCACTATCTATTGCCGCTTTTCCACTGGGTGGTACGACTCGGCTCGGTACAGCTTGTTACGTTTCCAATGCAGTTTAGTACCGCTTTAGAGTGGGCGGGATTCGCAAACGCGTCTGTACTACCACAATAGACCACGAAACAGCCATTTTTGGTTAATACAAAAAGGTGCATGTCTTCAAACAAAACAGTTGCGTCCGATCTTGGCTGTGCTGGTTAAATCTAGCGGGTCTGTTGTGTCTCGTGTCGCAAGTTCAGTCACACAGTAATAACGATTTTCTCCAGCCAGTCAGTGACCAGCAGAGTTTACACGTCACGTTTTGGTAATGGTTCGGCTCGCTTGGAACCTCGGCTGAGGTTGTACTAAAAAAAGGACCAGGTACCAGGTACTGTTACCAGTGGAAAAACCCCCAAAAGTGAGCTGTACTGAACCGCACCATACCGTACTATGCAGTGGAAAAGCGCCATACGCTCCACTGCCCAGGTCTTCCACAGCCTCACTGTCTGCCACTGCAATGTACCCCTATGGTCACACGACTACCTGGACTGCATTTCCCATACACCCTCAAGTCTGCTACTGATCACCAGCACCTGATCCTCATCACCACATGCTTTCCCTCAAGTATAAAAGACAAGCTCAGAGCTAGCAATTCTGAGCATTTCCCTTGTTTCATGTGTCTTGATTCTGTTCTGTTTTCTCGTTTACTGATTGTTTGCTTCCTCCCCTGACCATTGCCTGATTAACGTTTACTATTCTGGATTGTCTATGTTTGCCCCTGACGCCATTGTTTACCCTGCCTGTCTGTCCACGAATAAAGCTTTGCAAATGGATCTGCTCACCTCAGTCTCCTACATTACAGCGAGATATTCTACATGGCACAGAGATACGTTTCTTATTGTTCTTTTTAGGTGAAACTTTTTTTAACTTCAGCACAGATGAGACGCGGAATTCAACTGTCAAACACATCTAGTGCATTTTTACATAGAAAAACAATGGAAATATACCGGAAATAACTTCTGCTGTGAATTGCTAAACTTTACATACATACAAAAAGGCACAAACTTTAGGGATCGGTGTTTACAGAAAAATAGTACAACACTGTGGATCATTTCCCAAAACACAATCCACAGCAGAGGTATTTTTCACTGTTCTCCAGCTTTCCTGTAACCCAGATAGCGAAAGCAGATGTAATTTGTGTAGCCACTGTGTTTATACAGAGGTTCTATAGAGACGCTGAAAAGATCCTCCACTGACACATCTTCATGTATCACTGTCTCCAACTGAGCACTGCTGGGAGCCTTTGCCACTCACAAGAGCCTCTGGGAAATCAGCTTCCGCCGTGCAAGGGATTGTCTCTCATCCCAGTTTGCTGTCTCATATCCAAAAAAAAAAAGTTTGGAGAATTTCTGGACGCTGCTCGACTCCATTATTGGCTTGGATGGCTCATTGCTCTCAGCGTGATATTGTGTCTGTTATAATAAATTTGTATGTGTCTCATTGCAGAGCGGTTCAGCCTAAATTTAATGCTAATGCTTTTAAACAATTTAATAATTATGTTTATCTAAAATATAGATAATTGAATTAACTGTAATGGTGCAAGAAACAGAACAGAAAGCTGTACTTTTTTTAATCTGAGCTCCTGTCTATGTGGAGCGGGTTTGTGCTGAGAGTACTTAGAGATACAAGCATGGGGACACTTAGGGTATACCTCACCTAATCGTGTATCCTAGCAACCAAGTGATTTTCTAAACCTCCCTGGATATATCTCAACAAATTAATGAGCTTTATGGGAATGTGTGTGTGAGTTTGTGTCTGCGGATCAGATATAATCTGCATCAATTGGCTATTTGTGGCCAGGGATAGAGAGATAAAAAGACTCTGTGCATCTAATTATTTATATTTGACGAATATTTATGTCTGATTGCAATGCCCTTTGCCCATTCTGCTCGGAGCAATTAGACAGAGTTGTGCATGTAACAAAAACTGACATCAGGCAGACTACATTATGAGACGGAATTTATTTTTTGAAAATTAAATTAGAAAACCAAATATTCGAGGTTGACAAGATGTTCTAGATATTTCCAGATCCCATTCGGATCTGTGACTAAAGGAACAACTTTTCACACATTGTAAAACAGTAGGGATCATACACATGCTGACTTTTTAAATGGTAGAAAAAACAAAGCATCACGTAAGAGAAAAATTATTAAAATTATTCCAAACTCACACAGAAACATGCACTTTACTGCTAGTAGATACATGACAAACAATGTGTTTTAACATCAGCTAAAATATTAAACGTATTCCATATCCTCTGACTGGATAGAATCATAGTCTGAAGCTAAAAACAGAGTCTGTACCAATCATAAACCATGCAGTTTTCTGTGAATTCTGTCAACTCAGATTTGCAGACTAGCTCTGGCTTTCTGCAGCAAATGTCAGCTCATCCAGTCTGTAAATCTGGGCAAAATTTGTGTACTGTGTTCCAGAATAATTCAACCTAAAAGGAAAATTTGCTGAAAACTGACCTACCCTCAGGCCATCCGATATGTGAAAGTGTTAGTTTCTCCAAAGAGCAGATTTGGAGACATTTAGCACTACATCACTCAACAATTGAATGGGTGCAGCAACAATATGTACATTTTCTGTGAAGTTTCATTTTTCAGTTAACTTTAAACATGAGCAGTTTGGACATGAACTTTACAAAGGAATTGAAGTTCATCTTATTATTAGCAGGTGCTTTCATTGCCGCCGTTTGAATATTTGGTTTTCATAAGGATGTAAATGACTCAGGGAGCCACATTTTAGCTGTAGGGGCCACAGACCGGATGTGATTAATAGTGAAGGAACCATTTGCTCTATTAATAATCTTTTGAAGCGCATTCATAATGGATAATGGCTTTGTAATAGGTGGATATGAAGAGCTGACTGGCAGGAAGATAGTTCTGTTGTTCTGATGGATGAGTCTCCTGGTGCTGAGAGGATTCTCTGGCACTGAAGGACTGTATCATACCTGCTTGAACGCTGAAACAAACCTTTTGTTTTCTTTATATTGTTAATGAATAACCAGAATATTGTGAGTGATGAGAAAAATGGTTCTACTTTAAATAAATGCTGTTCTTTTTCATTTATATTCAGCAGTATATATTAGTTAAAATGTTGTAATTCAATTAGGTAAGAGTTGTTTACCTGATTGCTTTAATCAAAATAAATATTTTGGCTTCTAGAAATTAGGTTGCATACTCTTCTGAACCTGCACTAATATCCACCATAAGGTTCAGTGTGTGAGTATTCAAACATGAACGCAAACATGTAAAATTGTCAAGTACAGAGTGGATATTTCTAGATCTGACGAATTGTCTGAAAGATTTTTTGAGGACACTGAAATTTGAGAGCTCAGTTTATTTCTGCCTAGAATAGTCATAAATTGATGTTGTTATGACACTTGGTGGTTGAAATGACCTTTAGGTTTATCCCAAACAACCTCTCAAATGTCCTCTCCCACTGTTCCACTCTCCCTCCCTCCCTCCACTGCACTACCCTTTCCTTCTTTGAATACTAATAAGTAAACAGCACGCTTTCTTCACACGAGGAAGAAAAAATACTCCACTCTTCTCTTTACCCATACTAGAGTCTTCTCTCTTTCAGATGGTAAAAACACAGGCTCCAATAAGTCTATCTGAAGCCAGCTGCTGTGTAATTGTATTTGTTATTAGTTGAACTGTCAGTAAATTAAAAACTGATCTTGGGGAACGGATCTACAAAAAAAGGGAATAACTCCTACCCTGAAGCTCACATTTACTTGAGAGGCACTAGAAATATTTATTGTTTAAAGAAATAGTCTGAATCTGGTACAAGTTAAGATCAATTGACCACTTCTGTGGCCACTTCAATCATTTAGATGCATACCTCTTTTTTTCTTTTTCTTTTTTTAAATTAAACAGAACAGTTTACTAACCCCGAATTTTTTTTTTCATCATAGATATAGTTCAAATCTATTAATATATTTATTGACATATTGCTCAAGACTGATGTAAAAATTATAATTCAGCTTAATTAGAAGTACTACTTGTGCACAATGCACATTTCCTAATAATCTAAAAAGTCTAAAATGTATTTTAATGTCACAGTTAATGAGGGTTGTATGATCTTTAAATAATATCGGTTTTCAACTGCAAGATATTTAAAGTGTACCTGAAGTGTCTGCAATAGTTCCACTTCAGCACAATCAAATATTCTCTCAGTATACTTTTATTTGAACTTCAGCACTGCTTGCACACAATTAAAGTGCTATAAGTAGAAAATTTGTTTTTCCAATTTGGCAGACTTTAGATGACTAAACTACAGTTGCTGGCTGAGAACAGAGATCTGCAAGAACAGTCTGGCCCTTCTGACTCACAACCTTTAAGCAAGTTACGTTTTCTTATTAAAAGAACCTGCTATTCAAACGCAGGTTTTGAGCAGATTTTTATTAAGAACATAAATTAATTTGTAGTATTTATATCTGTAGTTTTATATCTTTTACTTTTGATAATTCTATTATTTATTATACCATTTTGCCCTTTTTATATACAGAAATCATTATAGATTCCACAAGTGCTGTTGAATGAGTTTAACTTGTACGTGGAATATTTTTTTAAATGCCAAATCTTTGGAGCAGTCTGTCAGCATGAACATCTGGAGATATGCACAAAAACACAGGGACTTAGGAGGGTCACTTCTCTTTTAAATGTCAGTCGCTGTGTCTCCAACCTGTGGCGGTAAATTCATTACAACACATGTGCACAGATTACCTAGTAATTAGCATCTTGCTTATCACCTGCCAACAAACCGTTAAAGCACATTAAACTGCTTGTGACCACTTAGCCATAAGGACGAGCCACATAATCTATACCAAACTCCAGTCACTGTGTTTATAGAGCTTTCGCTGTGCCTTAAAATTTTATAACCTGTAAACTCTTTAGAGAAAATGACACTATGAGGGTTGACAGCACCAATGCCTTGTCATCTAATTAACTGCACCATGTTGTTCACCCGATAGACGGACATTAACATAATCTGCATAGCGTAATTAGGAATCACTGCCGCTGAACAGGCTGCAGTGCCTCCTGGAAGGGAATGTACTGACTTAGGCTGCTGTGATTTATGAGACCGCTAGACTTCAAAGACAGCTCTTTCCTATTCCCACGAGAGTGCAGATCAGCTGAGCAGACATGGCTTTCCTGGGTCCTCCTGTGGCCTAATGGGTTGAAAGGGTCTTGCATTCCTGCTCCCAAGGGCGATTGCAAGGGCGTGAAACTATTTATAACCTGCCTCAAAGCAAACAGAAGCATGGAAAGTTGAAAGTTTTCAGGCTGGCATGCTAAACTCAAGTATAAAGTAGTCAGGCAAATGATTTCATTCAGATTTTTTTTTTGAGAATTTTGACCAGTGTGCTATTAAGTTTATCCAACCATCAACTCTTCTGAAAATCCCATAAATGTGAAAAGCATTCCCTGGTCCCTGTTATTATGATATGTGTATCAAGAGCCACCTGTAAGAGTCCCAAGATAATGGGTCAAAAGAAAATTGGTTTCAAGCTTCAGAAGAGTTATATGTCTTGTCTGGTCTTTTATGTTTAAGTCTTTACTGTGCCATAGTTCTAGTCAGTTTGTAATTTTCCTCTTGGTGTGTCTTGTTAGTTTGATTCATGTTATTCATATTCCCCTCTTTAGATTACTATTTTACAGCACATCCTTATTTTAGAGATCTATGATCATCAAGAAGCTCAAGCCTCTGTAGTCTTCCCCGCTGCTGAGCAACACCTGGAGCAGGATGTCCTCCAACCTCAGGATGTCAACACTCCAGTTGGTTTCACTGAAGATGGCAACACAGAAGATCTAGACAACCGTAAATGCAACTCTAAAATCCAAAACATAAAATACACTTCCTTATATTCCCAGCTATTACCAATCTTTTTTTTGAAAGTGCCTGTAAATAAAGGAACACTCTAATTTGATTAAGCAATATTTTATTAATTTTATTTATTTATCTGATTTGATATTGGTATTCCACTTTTTTGATCAAACATCCCACCGACTCCGACCTGGAAGGCCTCTGTCCTGCCTTGGCCCTTCTATAAACTCGTAGCATGTACTGTACTTTCTCTACCGCAGAGGCCGTTGTTTACCCCTCCGTGATCTCTGTTCCAGTTCCAACAGCTCCGTCCTAGAGGGCGTCTCTGCCATCTGCGCCACCTGGAAGGGCCTTGCCTCTGTCTGCTTTGTCCTGGAGTTCATCAGCTTTATCGGCTCTGCCTCCAACATATCTGTTTGCCATTGTGTTCGACCCTTCCTGTTTGACCACGCCTTTAAATAAAAGCTTGCAGATGGATCCATGCGTCCCCATCTCTCTCATTACAATTAATGTGTCAATTTAATAGTTTTTTTTTTTTTCTTAATTTTTCTACTATAAAATAAGCTTGCAAAAAAAATGCATCCTCTTAATCCAGAATTTGGGAAAACTGTTGTTACAGCTTTAACTTTAAACCTAAACTGTGGTGAATCATACTGGAAAATTGTTTTTACCAGCCACCAATGATTTTCAGTATTAAGTATTTTCAAAATAAAACTAAAAAAAAACTAGCAATAATCAAAAGTTTATTTGTAGTATAGTTGTTATTCAAAAGAAAGGCTCAGATAAACTAAGTAAACTAGCTAAATTTTACATCTAAAGTACTGAAATAGACAGTTAAATATAACTGCATTGATTTTAATATATTTACTACATAAAGGGTATCTTGAAAATGTAGTTGAAAAATACATTACTTAGTGATGTTGCAAACTTATTTCAGGAGTAGCGTGTACGAATCACCCACAGCTGGCACCGCATTATCTAATCAATCTCCTCATTTCATCCATCCAATCAGACCCACTTTTGCCACTATAAATAAACCCATTTCCTTTCCTTCCGTATCTCGTCTTTTGTGCCTCCTCCCTTTCATAACCACTGTTCACGGACAAACTTAACCGCCCGGTCTCAAGGTGCTGGTTCCAGAAACATCTCAAAGATGTCCCCCTCAGATCAGGAATTTCCCCAGATAGATTCTCCTCCCACTCCTTTAGGATTGAAGCTGCCACCTCAGCCACCGAGAGAGGGCTTTCCCCTCACCGGATCCAGACTTCCGGCCGCTGGTCCTCAGAAGCCTACAAGAATTACATCCGCTCAGATCCAGCTTCAATCCTCCAGGCCATGCAAACCCTCGCCTCCGCGAGGCTCCCAGGTCTACCTCTTACCTACGCCTATCTCCTTCCTCCCATTTAATTTCTTCCAACTTCTCCTCCCGCCTCCGCAGAGGTCTCTTACCTCTATTCTTCCGTGCATTTCCCTACCTGACGCAGAGGCATCACACCCCTTACCTCTGCAGAGGTCTTTCTTTCCCCTATCCCACCTCCACAGAGGTTCCCTCCCTTCGCAGAGGTTTCATCCCCCTCGTCTGCAGAGGACCCCACACTATCTACAGCAGGCTTCCCTCCCTTACCTAAGTCAAGCTCTATTCTATCATCTCCGCAGAAACAACCACCCTATCTCCATAGAGGTCGCTTACTGTCATCTCCTTCGCAGAGGTCCCATTCCCGCCCATCAAGGCTCATCCAACATCCCTTAGATTGCCACCGCAATACCCCTTATATATTGAATGTTGCATACCATAACTTGCAATCTATTGACTCATGTCTCTGTCTCCACCAGCAGATCTCCAGGAAAACAGACTGCCATCCCCGGTTTCGGCACATCCTCCTCTCCACACATTCTTTGGGGTGCACGCATTTGGCTGCAGTCCTCCATTATTTCCTTTAGGTTCGAGCCGGATGCCGAGCTCCGCCCACGCTAGGGTACAACTCAATAGGGCTCGGAGTCTGCTGAATAAATTATTACTTCTATTGTGAGGATGCGCAGACTCGTGAAGTGATGCAAACTTATTTCGGGAGGAGCATGTACGAATCACCCAGAGCTGGCACCGCATTATCTAATCAATCTCCTCATTTCAGCCGTCCAATCAGACCCACTTTTGCCACTATAAATAAACCGATTTCCTTCCCTTCCTTGTCGTTTGTGCATCCCTCCTCTGCCCCTTCTCCGGCCGTCTCTCACCTTTGTTCAGGAGGGCATGCAAGGTTTGAGCCGGACACCAAGCTCCGCCCTCCCTAGGGTTCAAATCACTAGGACTCGGAGTCCGCCGACCTCCCGGCTCGCCCCAAGGACAGCATGCCAAATTTGCTTACTAATTTATTTATTAAATTACCTATTATGAGGAAGCGCAAACTCGTGAAATAAAACATGACTTGCAATTAGGTCAGCGTTATTTCACCAAGTACAAGCTGTTCCTGGAACAACATACCAATCAACCAATCAGATTTGAGGGATAATTTTTCAGAAAATATCTGTTTTAGTTTAGGGTTAGATGCTTCTACACCCTTGTTAATCAACTATCATTTGCCACTGATTTTAGGCATACATTTTGGGTAGGGTTAAGTTTAGGAGTAGGGATTGGGAGAAGTCTATATTTTTGGACAGTAATGTTACTTGTTAAAATCACAGCGACTAACTTTCTATATTGGTTATTGACAATGACAACTCATATTTAAAGTGAATAGGTCAAACATACTTGAATACAAATGTTACAGGAGAGTCTGGACTGCAAATGCCTATAAACATGTCAGAGTTGTTGTTTAGTATCCTCTGGAAATTCTAGCATTGGTGTCAGTTCTAGTATTGTGCATTCTCCATATTGGCAGATGTTTTGCAGTCATTACTTGAAGGACAATAGTGATGCTGACGAGGAAATTCCACCTAATTTGCAGGGTGCATTCATCCCATTCCCGGTATGTTAAAAATGCTGAAAATCCTGCCTCAGCTGGAATGAATCACTGTACAGGCAGCTGAAAATTTGTTCAGTTTTTTTTTCAGCCCTGGATAAGCTCCCCAGATCCTAGTCTTATTTATTAGAGTAAAAACTGTGTAACATATCAAATCAGGGCGGCCTGCTGCCAGCACCTTAAGATCCACAATGAAGTATTCTAGTCTTTGGGCTTTACCTCTGGGTATTGTAGGTTTCTTTTAAACTAATGAGAGTGAAAAGATTAAGGTGAAAGGGATTTCTCAATACCTTTATCTTGTTTGAATAAGAGATACGGAGTTTGAACACATAAAAAGGTTTGCCCATATTGTATGCGTAAATCTTCAATTAGGGGAACTTTTTGGCTGCCTATGCATTTAATTATTTACTGTAGCAGCCTTTCTAAATGTAGATGTATTTGTGTGTACTTTGTATATGTGTGTGTGTCTACATGCATATATATAAAAAAAAATCAAGTAACTGCTCTAGTATATTTAACCAATCTTTATCAAAATGTTTTCACATAGATAAACACTTTTTTCAAGATTTAAAGTGTGTAAAGAATCCTCTATATTTGTGTTCATGTCTCTAGGTAAGGAGGTCTCTTGGTCTCATCAGGACTGAGGGAAAGCAGCTGGGTTATACTGTAGTATATCAGGTAGAGTGGACCTTTAGTACATACGCCCGCCTCATACTTTATTTACCTCCCCCTATATGACCCACTCAACCAGGAGACCAGGCAGATGGGGCTTCCTGCAACCTGTCTTTACTGCTCTGAGAGTTTCATTTGAAAAGAGACAGAGAGTAAAAGAATCAAATAACTGCAGAGCTGAAAAGAGAAGAGAGCATTTTACAGTAATAGAGAAAAAAACGTTTTGATAGTTTTGTATGTAAGGAGCAGTGTGCATGTCTGTGAATTTACAAGGCCTCGGCCTTCAGTTACGAATTCAGATTCTTTGAAATGTTGTTCCAAGTTTACAGATTCTTTGGAGTTATATGGTGTTTACATAGTGTTTGTACTTTAAAAATCCATTTGGCACAGCAAGGTGATTACAAACAGTATTTAAAAAATATAAGTCAGGTAACGTGACCTAAAATATGACACACCAGTTAGTTAATTGAGAATGTTCTTCAGATTTCATGAGCTCCATG
>JAUMHQ010000078.1:12318592-12333490 GCA_032361165.1 Enteromius paludinosus | reverse complement strand
TAATACAAAAGTACTTCTAGTATACTTTTTAGAAATATATTAAAATACAATTTAATATATTTTTAATGCACTTTAAACAGAAACATACTAGTTGAATTTCAAGTATATTTTAAATACATTTAATACTACGTCTTTTTCACCTGGGCAGGCTCAGGGAATTAAGGGTGTCATTAAATAGGGCAGACAAGGGTATCCTCTGTCCCCCGGCAAATAACCATTGTACTTTGATTCAAGTGTACAATACAAATAAGAGTAAATAAAGAGTAAAAAGAAGACAAAAACATTGTATACAGCAAAATATACCCTCCTGAAATGACTGGCATAATGATGACATGAAAAATTCTGGCATCATGCACAGATGTGCGTTGCCTCATATTACCTATAGTTAGTGCACTTCATCTGTGAAGCACAATTGTGTTGGTGTCTTTTCTAGCACTCCTTTCAGATACGAAAACAAGATGTCCTGTTGTTCCACACTGTCAAGGTAGATGAGTACCCTGGAAGAGATCATCTTATGCAACCACTTAGAGGGCTTCCCGCTGACTAGCCACCAATACTTACTTCCAAGTGTTATTTCCAGCATACAATATCCTAAAACATCATAAGGTTAACACACTGATTTGACATTGCAATTGTTTTATTTCAATTTTCTGTCTGCTTTTTAAAAACACAGTATGGTGGCATTTTTAAACGACTGTTTTAAACTAATTCGCTTCATAATGCTTCTACCGTTAACACATGGTTAGTGCACCTGTCTTGATCAGTGAGAAAGTATGAAGCATAATATACATCCACCTGAGTCCAATATGATGATTTCTGGGTAAGCGTATGCTAAGAGAGGGCTGATACTGTTGCTCTGCTCTGGAGGTCTTTTTGGATGAGTTTTGCAGCTGCCGGCCTCTATTCCACTGAGCAGAGAGAGGACAATATCCAAAGAGCAGTGCTTTTTTCCCTGCAGATCAGTGCCATGCATTATTCATGCTTTTTCTTCCAGGCTTAGACCTGCGCCCTGGGCCTTTAGACCGGTGTGATCCCTCCATGAAGTACAGCTAGAAAGTTTAGGTCGTTTCTTCTGTCAGTTTTTGTGGGACTGATTCTAAAGCTCTAAATCAAACTGAAGCGTCCTGACCCCTGCCTTCTAGCACTTGTGGGGCACGGCGGCGTGAAATTGTACAGGCTTTAATGTCTACAGAGACTTTCAGAGGCTATTACAGCTTTGAAAGCCAAAACCAAGCTGTTAGTGGCTTACTGTAAATAAACACAGTTAGGGTCAGACGGGAGAACGGATGGCAGTATAAACATCAGTATTGTGTTCCTCGCATTGTCACATGACCTTAACCTGTCGTTTTTTTTCTCATTCTCTTCCATTGTGGCAGAAGATAATAGAAGCACTGTGGTGTTACATTCTGAGGCCAATGTGATCGCATTCTCCTCCTGACACAACAGGGCAGGTCTCATATGTGAGAATTTAGTTATTAGAAAGACTCTCCTCTGATTCAACATTTCAGCCCATTAGTTGCTAGTGTCCTATTATGTCTCTCACACCCACAGCTTCATTCCCTCAGTGCTTAACTTTCCTTACAAAGCCAGATATGCCAAACTCGTGCACTCTTTTTGAAGATATGCAGGGTGTTATTAAAAAGAGAGATTTTAATTCATTTGTTTGCTTTGCATTTTAATCAAAATCTGATACACAAGTGAAATCACTTACTTGGAAGAAAGAAATTATTGCTCTGAGGTTGCTCAATGGAGAACTTGCAGTAATTGAGTTCTCAGTAATGTTTTCTTTAAAAGCCAATTTGTATCTGCAGTTTACACAGAAAGCGTTTTTCATTCCACTGCACTGCTTTTCAATAGTTTTTCTATGTACTGGGCAGATGTTGGGCAGAATTGCAAGAGAGCAAGACACAGCATTGCAAGACACAGTATTCTACAAATGTGATATTCAAGTTGAAGATAAAACATTTTATCTAATTTATTTTTCATAAAATATGTGTTTTCGTGTGTCTTTTTATTCCACAATTTTAAATGCAAACACATGTCTTGTTTGAACGGACTTTAAGGGCAGGTTCAGATTCAGCACTAAATGCTTTGGATGAAGATGATATGATTCTTTAAGGTTTTCATGAAATGTCTGCAAAACAAAACTAATCCACTGCATCTTCAGTGGCTCTGATGTGGGGAGGAAATGAAGACTACTGTACTTGTCTACTTGTTTGTCTACTTCTACATCCAACTAGAAAACAAGTGCATTGTGTACAAGACACTGTTGTCTGTACCGCTACTAAAGTGTGAAGAGATAATGGCAGACAGCATATAGCTAAGCAAGGAAATATGGTAATACAAGGCAGTCCATCAGCAGTTGTGGGTGGTGCCCGAGTCCCATATTAGCATAAAATCAAACTGGTTTGATAGAGACGGTTTCCATTTTTTGAGAATTTTATTAATGTAGGGCGGTTGTGTTCACAAAATAAATATGCAAGAGTTATCGCTGAAGAATAGTGAAAAAAGCCTATATACTGTAGGTTTCTGAGTGATGCATGACCAAGACAATAAAAAGGAAACTAGACTCTTTTAGGGCCGGCATCACAATTACATCATAGTGCTAGCTACAGTAGATACAAAACAAAGTGAAGACTGGAGGGGGCCCATTTAAACCAGCACAGATTCAGCTACTTAAGTAACTTAAAATATCATCTTGTGATGTTGGATGCCAGAATCGACGTAATACATCCTCAAATTAGAAATTTATGATTCCACTGCCAGACAAAAACAAAAAACATTGATAGCTTTGGTTAAATGTATTGTATATAAATTGTTGTGATTAATTGTAGCTGGAATAAGCTGTATGTACAAAGTATCATTACTAGATACACACGGTGAGTTTGTCTTTACTATACAAGTTAGATGTGACCCACTAAATGTGATCAGATCGTTCATTCTTGATTGAGTGTACAGGTCGGATGATCTGCTTTCGTCTGTTAAATGTAACCTTTTCGGCATGTTTCCATGTTAATGTCGCTCAGCAATGTCAGCTCAGGTGATGTCTGGAGGAGGTGACTGAGTAGAGTGGTGGGACATTTAAGACAAAATTCTGAGACTTGATTAATGTTTTATTACCATTTCCAACATCGCTGAGTGAGATCTGGGGATGCTGAGGTATTTTAGACAAATCAAAGAAGCAGAAAAGGTCTTCGCTTTCTCTCTATAGGTTAAAAAAGATATTGCAGAGATCTCAGTGTTTTCTCTTTCCTACAGACAACTATTCTGCTTCCCTTTCAAATCTCTAGGCAAATCATAGTAGGCAAGTTGCACTTTGCTGAGTAAACCATCTTTTAAAGCTGCTAAGCTGCTCAATAATCACCCCAATAATGTCACTGATGGCAGTTCCTCGTATCCGCTCAGCCTGTATTTCATAGTAAAACAGGAGAAAACCGCATTTAGACTGTTCGCAAAAAGCAGCATTCATATACCGTGGAGATAATGCCGTATGTTCGTAGCTCTGATGGTGCGTATTGAGATCCGGACATGCCCACATGACACTGATTCAGAGTAAGCATTTTACAAGAGGCGCTGGTTCATGCACGCATTAACTTTAGGCTGTAATTTCCATTAAAGCTTCCTCAACCTTCTGTTGTCATAGAAGTTCTACAGACCTCTGCTGAGTCTGAGTGTCCTCATAAACATTTGAAGGGTTGGGGGGCATGGGCCCCGGCTGCTTACTTTTAAAGCCCGCTAAGCTCAAGTCCTCTATCATTTATTAATGAGCTCTTAGGAAACCTTGAATTTTTAAAGCAGTGCGGGATGGAGATTAAAATTTAGCCCAAACCAGTTGTCGACAACCCCATTCGACTTTTGCTGACTATCTTTCTCTCTCTCTCTCTCTCTCTCTCTCTCTCCTCCCTTGCAGTTGTAATTACTCCTAATGCAAAGCTTAATTTATTGACGGGAGGTGCTTTGAGCCATTCGGTGCATAAATGCTCAACCTGTTCCTGCTGTGTGTTTACTGTACATTTCATTTAAGTTGTTCCCTCTCACTCCCTTTTTTATGTTGTTTTCTGTTTGCAGATGTAGGGAAAAATCACTGAGGCTGACCCTAGCTACACCTCATAAAAGTGTTTTGCCTCAGTATTTTTAGAGAGTTTCAAAATATGGTATATTGAGAGTATACGCGGTTACGGCCTATAAACCGAGTTAAATATTAAGATCAAATGTTAATAGCGGCAATTTAATATGAAATTTAAAGCACAGTATGTTGAATTTATAATATAAATGTAATTAATAGTGTTATGCATATTATGCATACAATGTTTTTTTGTCCAAATTTAAATAATTGGCTCTTATTTCTGTTCTAAGGCCAAAGAAAATTCTTTTTAAAAAGTATCTTAAATTATCTTTTGACAATATACACACACAAAAGATTCTTTTTCTAATTTGTTCGAAAACTCCCTGGTTTATATTATCTTGAGATGTTATTTTATGGTTTATAATTTTTCAACAGCCTACAGTTATTATTCTGAGGTCACAGGAGCAAAGCTGGACAACTTTTCACAAATAAATCTTTCTTTTTAAAGGCCGGTGGCGAAATATGGATTTTGTTGGACACAGGAGACGCTCAAAAGCATGAGCAACTATTGGGAAGATTACAGTCACTCCATATGCTGCTATATAAGATTTATCCTCAGCACAAACCTCTTTGAAATGAGATCCAGTTATCTGCTCACTGGTAAAATAGTTTTCTGCCACCATCACATTCCTCTACAGCCTCAGTGTTGTAGTTTTGCCAGCATAGTACAGTACAGTATAGTTCCATGTGTCTGTACGCCTCAGTTAAAGAAATGGATCACCTAAAAATAATTATATAAAAAGAAAATATAGTCATACTCATCCAAGATGCAGATGAGTTTCTTTATCAGAACAGATTTGGAGAACAACTGGATCTTCTGCAGTGAATGGGTGCCGTCAGAACGAGAGTCCAAATAACAGTAGACTATAGAATAACATTACAATATTGCAATTTTTCTTTTTTTACTAACTCACACTTTTTACCTGACTAGACATTAATTGACTGAGTCATGTGGATTATTTCTGGATTATTGTGATTTTTATAAGATGTTGGGACTCTATTCTGACTGCATCCATTTACTCCAAAGGATCCATTGGTGAGCAAGTTACATGCTATTTTTTTCTGAATTTGATGGAGAAACAGTATATAGGAGAGTCGTATATATATTGGATGGCTTTACATTTTCAGTAAATTTTCATTTTTGGGTGAACTGTTCTTAAAAAGGACAATCAAAATTAAAAAATGGCACTTTTGCAAATACTTTTTTGTGTTACCCTGCACTTAAAAGATAAAGAAGCAACTGTTATCAATATTAAAATAAGGCTCTTTGATCTGAGAATAAGTGCATGCAAAGTCTGGAGAGATTCGCTTGTAGTCATATCCCTACCTTGGGTCAGCAGAATTACACTGGCCATGTTTACATAAGTTATGTTTGCAGAAAGAGTTCAGAGGAATATTTCATCCCTTGAGTCAAAGTGACTGACAGTATCTTGGCAGCAGGTGTTCAACTGGAGGCCGTCCAATCACAGAGCACGTCTGTGGAGTGTGCACCAAAGCCGAAGCCAATCAATTTTAGAGAGAAGTGTTGCAACCATCTCATTCTCCAGCTGAGTCCTGTTCAAAGCACTATTCAATCATCTTCATGAATTGAGTATCAACACCGCAATGCACTTTGCAAGAATCCCAAAGCAACCCACACTCCTTTGGACACTAAAGAACGTTCACGGGAACAGGACAGTATATTTTGCATCGGTTTCTTTATTGTAAATGCACTGTGGGTAGAAATTGTATAAAATGTAATATTGCACAATATAAATCAATTGCACTTTCTCAAGGTATAATGATGCATTTGTGTTATGCTACAAGAATATGCAGGTACTGTGATCCAATTAAACAACAACTGTGACCAATATATATATATATATATATTTTTTTTTTTTTTTTTTACTTATTATTACTTTTAAATATATAGCCTATGGTTATCAAAAACACCTCCACATATGAAGGTTATTGGGCTACTAGCTAAATACAGTGTTTGGCACTGTAGTGAAGACATTAGACTTGTGAATATCTAACACAAAGACTGTTTAAAGCTAATAAAATGCTAAGCACAGTTTGTATATACATAGCCCTCTATGTGTTACCTGCATTATTAATCTCCCCAATTTGTGTGTTGTGATCGTCTCGTTACTTTGCCTAAGGTGGGTAAACAAGCACAAGATTTCAGTGATTGACTGCCATCATATTAAAATTTAATTGAGCAAATGACACGTCAGCTTGAACAGAGTGCCGTGTTCTGTGCACTGTTCAACCTATAACACGAAACAATGATCATCTAAACAGATTTGAGGCGTTTTTCCACCATGAAACATTGTCCGCAATCTCCAGCCAATTCTCAAGCATCTTTATGAGTCTAAAAAAATATAATTACTGAAAAATTGACCAGTATGTTGTAAATACGGCATCATATTCCCAAGAAAATAGTAGCAGACCTGAACATCTGCACATTTATTTCGTATTCTGGAAATATTGATGGTCCATTATTCAATGCAGAAATCTATATAATTAAAAGACAAATCACTGTATTTTCTTTTTTTTTTCTTTTTTGAGAACACCAGTGTGTAAAACCCTATTACAACCTAACCATTTCTAATTGGGCGTTCTCAACATTTTCCAGAAAAATCTCTCTACAAAGACATTGATTATTACTGCATGCAGTCAGCGGATTCTGCATTACTCACTTATTTCATTTCATTAATTTCATTTATTCTGTCATAGAATGATAATCAATTTTCATTTAAAATTGAAGAGATGGAAAGAAAGAAAGAAAGAAAGAAAGAAAGAACGAAAGGGAAAGAAAGACTGGGAAAGAGACAGAGGTATATCCCGGCTATCAAATCTACTTTATAATTCTCAAAAGTTTGTGCTTTGCTGATTAGATGTCTTTGATGTACGGCTCCAAAGTAGTTTTGTGGCAAACTAGCGTTTAGCTTTGAAGTTTCTTGTCGCCTCTGCAGGGTCCCTAAAGTAAAATAGGATAAATGTAGAAAGAAGAGAGAGATCTCAGTTAGACACTGGAAAACACACACACACACACACAAAGCACAGCAACAACCATGCATGCTTTCTTACCTTGATAACTTGACTAAACCTAAGAAACATTGTGTAATCCCATTGAAAAATGTGAGATCATGTGAATTCAACAGTTCCCAAACTCAAAAGGGTTCATCATAGGGTCATGATTAGAAAACAACTGTTATTCCTTACTAAAATCCAGTCGCTCAGTGAATCCCGTGACGCATGTTCCAAAACGGTGGCTAGCAGTGAGCACTGCTCCACATTTATCCAATGAGTCAAGCAAAATTCCTCTGGAATTTGCTCGTTTGTGATGGTTTCAAGGATCCTGAATCCGTATGTTAGAGGAACCAGAGTTTCCATCGCGCATGCTTCTTGGTCTCAGTCTTGGACTTGCGTTTGGGTGTGGAGGTGAACACCTCGTGTGTGTAAGGCAGAGAGGGATAGGACGGCTCTTCTAATGGACACAGTCTCTTCATTAAGGGCTGAAGTTTGTCTTCTTGAAGTTTAAAATCTAGCTCCACGCTAAAAGAGAAGAAGGGAACATTTGAGGTGAGAATAATGTAGAGTAGAGATAATATCAAAACAGATTACACTGAAGTGCCTGGATGAGGACCTAAATTAGTTCAATTAAAGTCAACAATTAATCAAAAGTGACACCATTTATTTATATATTTATTTATTTTAATTAATTTTCCTTATCTTTTTGTGGATATGGCATCAGCAACATCCCAAGGCTCTATTCCAACGTGCATCGATGTCATTTCTCCACAATGTTTTACAGTGCAATAACACATTGTTATATTATTTGTTGAAAGCAATTTATACTTTATTTGGCAAGTATGTGAAGTTACATTAAAGACTTTCACAGTGTTACAATGTATGTGTATATATGAAGAGTTCATTTCCAAAAACCGATAATGCCCCTTTAAAAATAAATTAGCTAACTGCCTTTCTCCACTTACACCACGATCTGAAAGCTAAATTTAGTCAAAATATTTGGTACTGTCTACTTTCAAAGCATTGTGAGTTCAAGTTTTATTGCACTAGTCAATAAGCGCACTTGTTGTTTGTGAACAGAAGCCGATAAGTCCGTTTTAGCGAATCAGTGCGCTGTATTCAGGCCAGGTGACAAAGGTTGCTTTCACTTAAGAAAGACGTACTAGCTGCGAGGAGTGCTGCCTCAAAGCTGATTGAAAGGGATTGAGGATGGATAAATTAATGATGGAAACTGGATGAAAGTGATATCTTCTTCAGGGTGTAAAAAAAAAAAAAGCTGAAACGGTTTCACAGAACCTTACAAAAGCAACGCGTCACGATGTTGAAGGAAAAGCTCAGTGTATTGCATGTAATCACATCCAAACAGTGTACGATCACAACAACAACATTTGTCAGGCATCCACATTGTCATCTAAGGAGATTGCAAAGATTAAACAAGTGGGGGGGGGGTTTGCAGAAAAATGACTGTTGGAGCTTATCTTCTTTTACTAAATCAAAATATTTCTAATATGTAAAAACATAATGTTATTTTATATTTTTGAATAGAAAGTAAAAAAAGAAACAGCATTTATTTATGTATATATATTTTTTCTATACATTAGCATATCAGCACTGCATCAAAGGAACACACTACATTTTTAAATATATTCAGATAAAAAGGCTGTTTTAAATTGCAATCATTGTATTTTTGATCATATTAGGAGACTGAGCGTAAGTGACTTCTTTCAGAAAGAAAAAAGTCTGACCCCAAACTTTTCTACACTAGGGTTTTATTAAATTTATATGTAGGGTTACTATTATAATGATATTAAAACATTATTTTGAAATACTACACTATTAACCATTGTTTTGCACATTTTGAACAATCAGTCCCTAATGAATGTAAAAAAAAAAATCTACTTCCTGTTGAAGTCCTCTTTCACCCAGTATTAATTCAGTGAGTAAAATGAGTTGAAACGGTGTTTCATGTTGAGTTTTGTCTGCCTTAGAAAATGTCACGAGCATACACCACCTCACTCCTGACCTCTAACATCATGACTAAGCTGTTTAGCTCGGTCTCAGCGTTTGTGTGTACGTGTGTGTATTCGACTGTCCTCGCACAGCCACTGTCTGACCTAGTCTTCCCTCTAAAGTCATAATCCCATGACAATCAGATGATTCCTGATGATTGCAGTGGCTAAACTCCCAGATTAACCATCAGAGACAGCTTTAATCTGATCTAAATGAAATCATTCACAAAGCAGCGTCTGACTCATCAGTGTAAAGAACAGAGACAGACCAATCACACACAGCCCATCAGTACCACTCACTTCCAACTGCCCCATTCCTCACTCGCCCCCCTTCTTTTCACTTTCCAGCGCTACAAATGAGCGTATTGGAAATCAATGCTGTTTGACTCATCAATTGCATCCATTTATAAAAGATTTGTGCAAAAAAGAGAGCTCTCTAACCAAATTGCAGCATGAGAGTCAATTATGTTTATCTCTGTCTTTACACTGAGGGTTTGTTTGGTTTGCGTTAAGAAGAGCTTTATACGACAATCGAGCCCTTTGGCTTTCATTTAAAGTTTTGTATTGGATAAAGCACAAATTTCGTTTAATTAAAAGCTGCTATGGTGAAAAGCAGACGTTAATCGTTCAGTTCATTATGGAATTATGCGCTGAATTTTAAAGGCTTCGAAAATAGGATAGCGTTTCATCACGATCCCGCACAAACAAACCCTAAACCAAGGACTTTTTCCCACTACATGCGTATCGAGACAACAGAACGCACCAAAAACAGACTAAAACCCATGGAGACAAAGCGATCTGCATCTCATTTTCAAGTCTGTCCTGGATTTTCACAAATGATCAGAAAAACTTCTCTGGCATGATATATTTAGAAGCTGCAGTGTTTGGTTTGTCTATTTACAGAACTTGTGAAAGCTCAGCGATTCTCGGCAGACTCTCTGAGCGTGAAAGAGAATGGAGCAGCAGTGTGTTCCTGCTCCAGGTTGGGCTAAACTACGCTTAGCAATTAATCACTGGAAAAACCTGAGCAGTTACCTTGTGCACACTGGGGGGAGGTGGGTGTTGAAACATATGGGTGGTTGGTGAACAATGCACAGCAAACCTGGTTCAGAATGGAGATGATGTCTTAGGGTTATCCTAAAAAGAGTTATTTTCTCTTCTGCAACAACAAATGCAATCAATCTGTAACAGCCGCATTCAATTCAAACATCTGTTCTGGAAAAATCATATTATACATATAAATAAATGTAAAAGATATGATTTAAGTACAAGATTAAACCTGTCGGACAGCTTCAAATGCAGTTATAAGCATTTCTAATTATATATGTTTTATGAGATTTAACATTATATAATGGCTGATTCTACAATACATGTTTTTAATGAGGATATATATATATATATATATATATATAAAGAAAAATAGTTCTTTAAATTATAGTAATGTCTACCAATATTACTGTTTTTATTTACTGTTATTTTATTTTTTTATTTCTTTGCAGGATTGGTATACACTGGCATACAGCAAAGTATACATTTTACAAATAGGTGATTGTTGAAATAAATTCCAGTGGTTAACATCAAATAAAAGTGACCCAGGTTCTTGCTCAATTATTTGCTTGGCTGCTTTGATGTAATGCAGAAAAAAAATACATACAGTCAAACTCAGGGGGGTTGTAGACAGAGAGCTAAATACTTAATCACAGTAACACTGAACATCATCCTTTTTTCAGGTATACAAACATTCAGCCACGAGCTTCGGTCAGTGACAGGGTACAAACCCGGCCTGTCAGATGCCATAGATATTATGTTCAAGCACTTTACCGCAGGGACAAACTGTAATAGGTTCAGTCAATGAGAGGTATTAAAAGAAAAGCTCAATCTTGGACCCAACAATGTCAAATATGTTCTAGTACGAGTCAAGATAGCAATTGATTTTAGAAGCAGGCCTAAAGGTTTTTTTAGCCGAGTGGTGCAAGAGATCAGCTGGATCATTTCTGAGGGTTTTACTGAAGTGAGTGGATTATTATCAAGCTCCGTTTGTAATTTCTGCTTGAGCGGCACCGCTGTCCATCCCTGCTGTGCACATCTCTGCCACCTCTCGTTCAAACCAACCACTCATCCGCCACCAACCTGACACGTAACCCACTTGGGTCCATTTGTCTGGATTCATGAGGTGCCGAGTGGACAGAACAGGCTGAGGTGGTGCTGAAGGACGGGGCCCGTCGGGTGACGAATGGCCACATTGTGCTTGCCTCAAGATGGCAGCCCCAGAGTGAACGTGTCCAGTCCACTATATGCCAACAACAGGCATCACAATCAGCACTTCCTCACTGGCCGCTCTGCCAGCTCAGTGCAGGAAATGAGATTTTTGGCAATCAGACAATCAGACTTCCTCTTGTCTTCTGTTTCCTCTGCTCTATTTGGTGTTGAAGAACTGGTCTGCTTATTTGTGCCGAGTACAGCACAATGTTCAGCACTCATGAGCTCCAACATCTCCAACATCCAACTCATGAATGTTCACTCTCTGGGTCAGTCTTACTATGCAGTATGTTTATTTTTATTATATACTGAGGAGTCCAAATGTTAAAAAGAATAAAAATTAAAAATGCATGCAAAATTGTTTTACATTTTTCAAACAATTTGCTTCAAAAGTAATTAAACTTTTATTTTGAGTCTGTCCTCCAACATAAACGACTCTACAGGTTGTTTGTGCAAGTATCTTATTATGATCTACGTATGTTTATGTATTAAAGATACGCACCCCCTAGCGGGCGTAAAAATAATGACACTAAATGATGTAAATGCATTTAAATACAGTTTACACCGATCTCACAGTGATTAAAACATATTTTACTAGGTTTAATTTTGTACGAATGACCACACTAACCCAACCCTAAACCTACCTGTTACAAAAATTGTGAAATCATGATTTATAGGCTTTTATGAGCACATGCACTTATCATGTCTTATAACACTCCTCCAATATCTCTCCACAAACTGAGCTACACCAAGACTGAATCAAATGGGTTATGCAAATGTTCTGTTGCCGATAGGGGCACAATTTTAGTATATGCTCTTATGGGTCGTATTTCACCACTATTGTACAAGCGACCTACACGGGTGTATAAGTTAAACACCAGTTTGTTTATAATAAAAATTATAATTGGCCGAATTAATCACAGCTGCTCTTCATCTCCTAATCATCACCTCATCATGATCGCCCAATCACGTTCCACCTTCCCACCATAAATCTTCCCGCTTTTCTCCCTTCCGCATCTCGCTTTATGCAACCCTCCTCCTCCCCCTTCTCCTCCGTCAAGCTCCATCCTCTCCTCCGGTGGGCATCGCTAGGGCTCAGGCCACTAGGGCCTGCCGTTTTCCCGGCTCGCTTCCCGGACAGCTCGCCAAATTTGCTTTCATTTATTCGTATTAATCTATTCACTAACACACCTTGCATTAATGAGAAAGCGCGAACTCTTGAAATAGTTTAATGAGTCAATCGATCAACTGATAACTAGTGGTCCTAGACTTTTGTAACCCACTGTAAAAATGCACATATTAGATGAGTTAAGTTGTATATAAGTTGTATAGTTAAACTTTTGTATAAAGTAATAATATTGTATAATATTTTTTATATAAAGCACACAGAAAAAGTGTAATTCTCAATGTTTTGACTCTCAAAGCAGTTTTGATAAAGCCGTTTGTTTTCAGCCTGTTTTATATATATATATATATATATATATATATATATATATACATATATCATTAATAATAATGATAAATTATTGATTATGATATAATAAACCACCTGTTGCGGAGTTTGCTGAGGGTCCCCTTTTGGACCCCAGCCCCATGGTGGAGGGCTACTATCAGTTTCCATTCATTTTTAACTACAATCTCTCCAGAAAGTGCCATAACAGCACTAACATTAATTACATACCATAGTATTGCTATAAATTCTGTCATTAGTTGATTTGTCTATATTTTTAATGTTTGATTAAAAATTTGATTTCATAAAAAATCATAGTTAAAAATATAAAAAGTAACTTATTAAAGCGGGTTTACATAAAATGCATTTGAAGATAAATGCAATTGTCACTTTTGCTACTTAAACGTTGTGTGAACGCAGCCATATTTATCCCTCTAAAACAAAACTGACAACTGTATTCTGCATCAGTGTGATCACAGCCATTGTGATTAAGCTGCATTTCTCTGAGCTGCAAGGGTGTTAGGCTGAAAAAAAACACAGCAAGAGAACGGGGACACTTGCCTACATTTTGAGAAATCTCAGTCTGCACAAAGCACACGATTTACCCAGTTTATTCCTGGTTCATAAATACTTAATAGAAACTGACTCGCTGCTTATAATGAGAAATATCGCAGCCTTAGAAAGTGAAAGGAGGATATCTGCATCACACCATCTCAATAATTAATGCATGCAAGACATTTACAGTAATCCACTTGAGAGAAGAAAAAAAAACAAAGAAATTTAAAATACCATATACAAATCCAAATGGAACAAAGCACAAATGTATTTGGCACCGTTAATGGGCCTTTTTCATAAGCTCCAAGCAGGACGGATATTGCCAAGTGTCTGTAGATACCCACTTGGCCGCAGTGAGACATGACACAAAATAAATGAAGTTGGACGGAAAAAAGGTGCTAAATACGAGCTGTAGGAATACTAGAGGGAGTTATCCTGGACACCATGCAAGAAAAACTGATGGTTGCCACTATTTCAAAACTCTAATGGTTATTTTTTTCCTACTTCTGATGAATGACTCATGCCTGTCTTCCATCAGCGCACCCCGAGGACAGAGGCTGTGGCAGGACGGCCACAGGTCGGCCCGTTCTTTCTGTCGCTATCTGTCTCTCAGTATGTGTCCAACTACAGACACATCGCAGCAAAATCACACCATGCTGGCTTCAATATGTCGACGTATAATAATGTAAAAATCTACAGAAGTGTATGTACGATGACGTATGCGCAGGTGCAAATGCTTTGAAGCACTCTTTATATGCACAGAAGTTTTGCTGTTTGCATCGCCATACATTATGCAGCTGACCTGTTTATTTTATTTTACATTCATTTGTCTTGCACAGAAAAGAGAATGGTTTCATTCAGGTTTGGAATAACATGAGGGTGTGGAAATGATGACAGAATGTGTCCTATGATATTTCTATTAATGCTTAAGCAGTGACACCATTAACTGTCAGTGCAAGGCCTCATCCTGCAAAGTAGGCTTATTTTTTTAACCAATTTGTGCACATGCTCAGCTTTGAGAACATATTCAGCAAGTCTTATGGTTCTGTGAGGAATTAAGTCCAAGGATTATAAAGCTGATGCTATTTTTGCCATATGTTCTGGTGCGCTGGGTATTTGATAAGAATCTTTGTAGCCATGTTCTCTTCGATACACGTGCCAAACAAGAGCACAAAGAATTTGAGCTTAGCTGACTCCACTTAAGACTCCACAAAAGCACTAAAAAGGTTCGGAAGAAGAAATACCCACAAGTATATACTGGTTATAATTTACTTATTATACTCACTACACACACAGCTAAAGAAAAACAGGGTCATTTTTTTAATTGGCCCTTTTTTTGCACAAAACTGCAAACAGCAATGCTGACCTTTCTTTTCCTAGAATACCTTTTTAATCTGCTATTTGAGTCATTATTTTTAATTTCCTTAACAAGCTTGCATGGTTGGACTCCCCATAAGTCCGTATTAACAGAAAGGTGCTTAACT
>JAUMHQ010000078.1:12307688-12318492 GCA_032361165.1 Enteromius paludinosus | reverse complement strand
CAAACTTTTTCAAACTTCTGTCTCCGGCTTTCTCAAGCCAACTTAAAGTTTGTCTAAACAAACTTTTTTATCTAGTTATTTTTAATTTCCTTAACAAGCTTGCATGGTTGGACTCCCCATAAGTCCGTATTAACAGAAAGGTGCTTAACTGTTCATGAATATATCTAATGCCATTTTTCGATATATTTAACGGTGTATAAATTCACAGATTAAGGCCAGCTGTCTAGCACATAGAAAATATATGGAATTAAAATTGGGTAAATAAAGCAAAAAATATACAGCATTTCATATAACAGTTCCAGTGTAGTATTCAAAGTACTCAGTGTCTTAGTACTCAAAAGCTCACTCAAAGCTTTCAGTGTCTCGCAAACACTGGCAACAAATACACATTAAATAGTTTGGGTTGAAAGAACGATGTGCCATTGTTTAAAACAACAATGTGGCACAGTATGCTGCAGCCGGCAGCTTGGTTGTTTGCTGGAAGCATGCTGCTCTCTTACAGTGCCTTCTGTGTTCCTTTGAGAAAGATGTGATGGAGGAACAGCGAGAGGTATCTTACACCATGCTGGCATCCATTTTAAACCCTGTATGGGTCATGTGGAGTACACTGAATGAACAATGAACTTTGACATTGTAGGCCACCTTCTCTTATCCATTGGGATTTTAGAGCAGTTGGAAAGTGTTTTGGAATGTCAAAAAAGTCTAAATAAAATTAGTAAATGTAATTAGGCATGCACTAAATGTTTGACAACAGTAATTGTTCGGCTAAAAAAGCTTTTTTCTTTTTTTTTTACCGTGAATGCACATTTTGGTTCATAAACTGGTTCAAAATTGGTATCAGCTGCTGGAAGTGGTGATAACCCTTTAGTGTAGAATAAAGTGTTTTGTCTGACCACACACACACACACACAGATTCATAGACAGACTGCTTTGATTCACTAACCCCAACCAAAGCTAGGAGCACCTTTCCCCTCTTCACCACCTCATCACTTTGGTAACTATGACAACCACATCATCCTCCCCAGCACAGGTCTCTCTCTGTCTCTGCTCAATATTCTTCTCATACTAATGTCACAGTGTGTCCTCTTCGGTAAGAACCTTACAGGTTATAGGGGGACCTCTGGAAATTTAACACCATAGTATTGCTCACCCAAACCCACTGTCTTTCCACCGCGAACTGTTCCTGAGAACCAAAACCAATTATACCTTTTACAAATCAGATTCTTCAATTTCATGGTTTACTTAACAAACGGAAGCACCTCTGAGCAGAACGGATGAATATTCACGATAAACAAACTAACAATCCTTTAATACAGATGCATTTGTATTTTTGTAAGGGATGTATTTTTGTTAGTCTCTTGTAGGGGATGGCTTAACCACAAATTAATGTTTACTTATGTTGTAATAGAAAGATTCATGAAATATAATAGCATTTTCTATAATAGCATGTAGTATTAATAATATTTATTTATAAAAAAAAACATTTACTGATTTCATTATCGATTTAATTAACTTATTACACGTAAATAATCAATATTACCAATTACTATGTGTGCATTCGAGTGTGCTGTAGAGTTTTAGCTCTTCTCTATAGTAATGTAACTCCTCTGGGCCGGTGTTCAAAGAGTGCTGACATGCTGATACAGTATGCATATCTGTGTGTATTTGACTTCCCTCACCGTGCAAACCGTATTGCATATTTTGTGATTTCTTTTCTGACCCAAGTAATGTATTCCATGGTTGTATGGTAGGCAGTGAAATGCTGCATTTGTCTGATGATAGATGGCATGCCTTTATGTACATGTCACTGCATTAGATTTCAATGTGTAAATAAATTAATACAAAAATGCTTGAGAGGCAAAATGTTTGTGTTTTGCTACCACGTGCAAGCACGTTGCTGCAAAACTAACATTAATGAAAACAGCCATGAGTGTGTGTGTGTGTGTGTGTGATACAGGTTTGCAGCGTTCTGGGTTTAAAAGACATGGGGGTAATTATTGCTTTTATAATAAAATTAAAAGCAAACCCATTCATTTAAAAGGAATGATTATGTTTCTGAGAATCATACAATTACATTAGCTAATTAACGTGCAAAAAAAAGGTGTAGTTTTACAGTTTCAGTTCATTTTTCAGTTGGTTTGGTAAAAATGTGCGAAAGTCCATATGCAGGATGCATCAAAGTCATGATATTTTTCATTTTACACTTGAAAATTCTTATTGGTTGAAGAGCTCGGGCTAACAGAGCAATTTTATACTCTTTAGTTCTTCAAAGCTTTACTGCGACAGGGACAAATCGGACAATATGATTGGACACTGGAGCTGCACTTGCACAAATGTGTGCGGTAGCATGCAGGGAATATTTGAAACTTCATAATGTACATTGAAAAAAATAATAATCATTCAACAAGCATGAAAATGTTGGCCAAGCTGAAAGATTCAGATATAGTATCAGAGACTCACCTGTATATGATGCAGGCACTGTTACGACACGTGTCACAGTTGGCTGTATCCTGCCCAGTTCGATAAGAGAGTCTGTGGAAAAACAGTGTGATAAATGTAGCATCTGGGAACAACTGAATTCATAACTTAAAGGGCTATTTCAAACAAAAGTACAAATTTTTTATCATAATTTACTCATAATCATTCCAATCTATTCTTCAACTTGAACTTTCTGTTAATCAGATATGAATCAATACAACAGACTTTAAAATTGGTAAAGATAAAAAAAAATTCTTGCATACCAAATCATCATATTAGAATGATTTCTGAACAACAAAGACTGTATTAATGATTCTGAAGATGCAGCTTCGCCATCACTGGAACATTTACAATTGAAAAACGGTTACAGTATTTGTAAATTGTACTTATATTTCACAATGCTGTTTTTATTGTCTTTTTGATGGAAAACAATGCAGCTATGCTAAGTATGAGATATATACAGTAATTCAATTTAATTGAATAAAATGTTTTCATTGATTTACAGCCTTAATTATTGCAGATTATTCTTTTATTCTGCCCTGCGCCCAGGATTTCTATACGTTATTTCATGATGGAAGACACCAGGATTGAATTCCCTTTATCTATCCGCTGTTCAGTTGTGGCTCTTGGGCTTCAGCAGCATTAATGTATGTACAAGGGGGTGATGGATCATGCACTAGCCTGGCATACTTGAAGTGGTTTTGATATATTATTTGTGTGCTAATGTGACACTGTGACACATGCCTAGCATTTCTCCAGAGACAATAACAGGGCTGCACCCAGCAGCCATGCAGTTATGCATTTTCATTAAAGCTTAATGAAAGCCTAATTGGATCACTTTATCCCTCTGAGCGCTCAAGTGTAAGGATGGTCATTGATATTCTGCATTCAGTTCGATCTGACGTTGCTGAGGAGTTCACGGCGACAGTGGTTACACACATTATGTCTTAACGTGGAAGAGCGATGTTTTGCTGCAGCAATGCAGTCGGCACGAACAGCACCTACACTGAGCTCTTACCTATAGACTAAAATATGTGATATTTTTAGCTAAATTATATCTTTCCCTTTCTGCTCAGAATCAGGGCACTACATCATGGTAGGAGAAAGCTGTATACTTAAAAGAAGGAAAATCTATATTTTCAATATGATATGGAATAAATAGAAATGAGATGAGACTGAACCCTTCCTCGTGGCAGAGGCCCTGGAGAAGAATTATCCTAAAGGTCAAGAAGGGCAAGGAATTATTGGAAGTCAGGGTGACCCACACAATAGCCAATGAGATGATGAGGTCTGTTAAAAGGTGTGTGCTGCAGTAGGTCTTGTTTGTTTAGAAATGTACATGAAAAATCTGTCATAGTTTACTCACATAGTTTAAACCTGAATGTTTTTTCTTTGTGGAACACAAAAATAGTGCATATGTGTTGTCTATGATAAAACGAATTGCTGTTAATGATGTATGAGCTGACACCATGTTACTCACATTGTAAAATCAGTGTTTCAGAACTGAATGAATCTGCATGTTTTAACAAAATAATTTGAGTGAATTATTCAATAATCTACCCATAACATTTTTTTCTGAATGAATCAGTGGTTTTGAACAAGTCGCTCGTATAAATGATTCAGCGGCTTACTCATTCAATGACTTGCCTCCACTAGTGGTTTTAGTTTTTTATTTTAAAATGAAAATTCTATCGTTAATTACTCGCTCTCATGTCATTCCAAGCCTGTAAGACCTTTGGTAATCTTCCAAAAAACAAATTAATTTTTGATGAAATCCGAGAGGGCTCTGATCCTCCACAGACAGCAAGGGTACTACCACCATCAAGACATAGTGGACGTACTGTAGTACCACTTGACATCGGTGAATTTCAGTACAACTGAAATTTTATGAAGCTACAGGGATATTTTGTGCAAACAAATTGTTGAATAAACTTGATATTTGAGTTATGAAGATGAACAAAGAATATCCCTTAAAGCTAGTATTATCGACTGGTAACTGGTTTGTGAATAACTGTCTATCTTATCTATCTTTCTTACCAGCTACCAGCTTAGATGGTCTACTAGCTCACACCAATTAATAACCAGCTAGATTACATGTTCCAAAACAGCTATGGAGTAATTTAGAGTTGCCAGGTCCCTTTCTCATCTAAGTGTCAATGTGTGGAGCACACAGTAATATTATTTATTTATTTCTTTTTAAAATAAGTATTGATCCGACTGTGTTTATGGGTGTGTATACGTGTGTGTGTCACTGATTCACACAAGTGCTTTGTGTTTTTTCCCTGCGAGCTGGCTTTCAATTATTGCAGACATCAGCTCTGTTGAAAGACACGCTCTGCCCTCTCTCGCTGGAGGTGTGCCCTGAGTGTGCAGGGAGGTGGCACACTGCTACGTTCCTGGACTAACCTGTGAAAATCTGAAACTGGCAGCAGAAGCACGTCTGCACACGGTGTAATAGCGCGCTAATGTTTCTTTCTAACATGAATACACAATGGTCCGGTATGTCATTGAAATTCAGCGAATGCTATTAGGGCATATTCATGTTTGCACACGCTAATGAAAATAATATGTGACAAAGTCAGCAAGAGTGGCATCTGATCCTACTCCTATTGAAGTCTCTTGACTTGCATTGGAAGCTGCTCATGGATAATACATTTGTTGATCATCAAAGACAGAATATAAAGTGAAGTAAAGTGAATATAAACTAGATTTTTTTGTTGTCTAGAAAATGTGAGTGAAGCTTGCCTATAGGATAAGGAAACAGGAATTAATTGATGTTTGATTCCCAGTATTTCTAACATACTGAAATTCTTAGATAGTTTCCAGCAATATTTATTCAACAGTGCTGCAAGACAGATACAGGAACCTTAGTGCAAAGCGCCCAATGTGACCAGTGTAGTCTGATTCCTGAAAAAATGACATGCATGTTCTTTGCAATAAATCAACGCAATGCAACCTGTGTACAGTAGTTTGTTTATAAAACAAAAACTTCTGAGTTGGTTCCTTTTTGGTGAATCTTATGGTGCAACCAGTGTAATGCATTTACAGAACAAAGTGACTCAAAAACACACAGCACAGTCAGTGTAGTTTTTTTAGGGAACAAAAAAATAAACAACTCTTTAGTTTGTTTCTTTTTGGTGAATCGTGAATGGTGCAACCAGTGTAATCCGCTTTACAAATGACTCTTGAGTCAGTTCGTTTTAGCGAATCAAAAACACACAGCACAGTCAGTGTAGTTTGTTTAGAGAACAAAAGACTCCTGTGAGTTTGTTTCTTTTTAGGGAATCATAAACTGTGCAACCAGTGTCCTATTTATAAATGACTCTTATGAACGGTGTTGGGGGTAACACATTACAAGTAAGGCAAGTTACATTTTCCAAGTAATGAAGTGAAGTAATGCATTATTACTTATTACTGCAATGCTTTGATTTTCAAAAACGTAATGCCAGTCTCCTGACCCCATGTTGAGAGAAATCAGAAATACAGTACTAGACTAAATGTGAATGTGCATTAATTCATCTCACTTTTAAAAAAACAGATTTAGTATTCATCAAAAATTAATTAAAATAAACTCAAACATGACACAAACATGCAATAATTAAAATTACACAAATGTATCTAATCTCATGTTATTAATCAATGTCTTTGCTCCTGACCTTTGATGATCCAGTTCAAACATACTTCCAAGCAAAAATGACTAAACTAACATAAACCAACAATTGTGCTTCATTGGTTTTTTTTTTAACTGCTGAAGAGTATTGAACTTTCTTCTCCTTTCTTTTACTTTACAGATGTATATTTACTTCTTCAGCCTGATCTGTATCCCTGACACTTTTTGGTGTGCTATACATAGACCTTCTTATATTAAAAATAAACACTCAAGCTCTGCCCATATTTAAAAAATAATGCAAAAGTAATGTAATGCATTATAATGTAAATAAAGACATATTTACTATAATTATCTACATATTTACAGCCCATTTATATGAATTATGATTTGGTTCTCTTTAGTAAATCAAAAGCACAGTATGAATCCAGTATAGTCCACTTCCTGAAAAACTTAAAGCGTCAGTGGCTTTTAGTAAATCAAACACATTTTAGCTTACATCCAACAGAAATTCTTTACCAGTGCTTACTGACTGGTTGTTCACAAAGTGTAGGGGTTTTTTTGTTTGTTTGTAACTTTTTTTTTTTTTTTTTTTTTATCTAATTAATTTTAGTGTACCTACAGTAGCTGCACTAATAAGCATCAATGACTGATACTTAATTGTGTATCGTCTTGTGAATGCTTGGAAATGAACTATAAGTGTAAAGGAATCCAAATGCTCTTAAACCACAGCAGAGCACGCCTTGTGAAATCCCATTTTCATCCAGACACTGACAATCTGTTGCCGTCTGGATAGGCTGTGGAAGTCATTGACACACTAATGAGCCAGTCGTGATAATGATTAAAAAGCAGTTCAGGCGGGATGGATCTCCATTTGGATACGTCACCCAGTGACTGTCCTTGGAAAGTACTGCATAAAAAAAAAAAAGCAGCCATCGTCTAATATATTGATGAAATGAGCCTCAGCGAGCGGAACAAAATGTGTTAAAGTACTTGTGGAGAAAATGATATATTGTTGCTAATTTGAGGCATCAGCAAAGTTGAAGCAACACAAAATCTTCATTTACTCCTCTACAATTATCTTGCAATTGCCTGCTTAATAAAAAAAAAACAAAAAACTTATGCCAGTATTTGGAAGTAGGTGTGTATCCCTACAAATAAGACATTATACAAACTCTTGACTTTAAAGTACAGAACATTATATATACTGTATATATATATATATATATATATATATATACAGTATATTGTATTCTAGTTACTTTCTGTAACACACCTACTGTACTTCAGAGTCAAAGCCAAAAGTCAAATCTTGTTCTCTGCCAAATGCCAAACATACTGCATGGTGTTGGGCTAAGCACAACCCCCACCTGTGGACGTCGGCCCCTCATACCACCCTCATGGAGTCTGACCAGTCCTGCTGCTGGGTTGCTGCCTTCCTACAGCCTCCTCCACATCTCCTGATTTACTGGCCTGTCTCCTGGTAGCGCCTCCATGCTCTGGACACTATGCTGACAGACACCGCAAACCTTCTTGCCACAGCTCGCATTGATATGCCATCCTGGATGAGCTGCACTACCTGGGCCACTTGTGTGGGTTGTAGAAAGTGATCATAACATCAGCCAGAAAGCATAGGAATTGAGAAGTGGTCTGTGGCCACCACCTGCAGAACCACTCCTTTATTGGGGGTGTCTTGCTAATTACCTATAATTTCTTATAATTTTCTTATCTGATACTGATATTACAATAGCCATTCTTAACAGTTTACGTGATCTGGCTCTTTATTTGTATTTATTTATTTATTTTATATATCAAAACATATTAAACGTTTGTGCGGTAAGAGCATCTACATTCTCCCTGTAAAACTAGTCCCGTCCAAATAGGGCTTTATTTTTATTCATTATTTAGGTAACGTTAGCACACATATTCTGAATGCCGTTGGCAGAATTCAAATGAGCCATTTTAATCTACATAAAAATATATATTACTGTGAAATATAGTTAAAACATCATATGAAAATAGAAAAAAGAAAGATATTTTAACTTTATGTAATTTATTTATTTATGTAACTCGAGATTGAATTAATGTCAAAATGATAGGTAACATACAGGAATATACGTCATATATCCATATGGTTATACATCAATATGCGGTTTTATTTGTTTATTTATTTCCATATTTATTTTCAGATTTTTCCAATATTTTCCAAATTCCATCTTTCTTTGATTCTGGCTGCTAATTAATACGTGAAGATTTTACATGCTTTGGTCTGTATGGGGCAAAAGCGCCAAAAAAATTGTCTAAATTCTGTTAGACTGATGACTCAGTGCACAGATAATGTGGTGCGCTCTCGTAGTAATGTCCTACTTCAAACTACAACCAGTGAACTGGCTAAATTTCCAGACGCAGCACGACTCTCAGCATTAAAAGCTGGCTTAACACCTAAAGGCTCTACCCCGGTGTTCCAGAGACATCCTTGCCAGGGCTCCCGAGTGCTTGGCATTTTAAGCTCTGCCCACCCTGGCTGTCAGCAGCATGCAGACACTTTGTTTGCACTAAAAGTGCTGCACTCAGACAGAGAGGAACATCAAACCCTTGGCTCTGGCTGGTTTAACACGGGGAGACTGGCTGGGCTTTCATTTGCCCACACTGAGACACTCATCGGTTCTGAGCTCAGCTGCTCTGATGACACCTAGCATGTGGGAGTACGGACACGGAGGTCCTGCCTCTAATAATAGGCCTCACACTCATTGTAAAAGATGGGAGCTACACACACAAAAAAACAGACACACTTTCTCCTTCCGAAGATGAAAGGGCTGCCTGATGAGGCGCTGCTAATTGAGGCTGTTTGAGTAGTGGTTTTGTGCTCTGAAAATATGCCCTGCTTTTCTCACTCCTGGCTGGCATTAGAAAGAAGTCCAGTGCTCCTTAGACAGTGAGTTAAGTTTGAGGGCCATTACCTGCCCAAAGCAATGCCTGAAACCCCTTAAGTGCTGAGATTGTGGGTTTTAGACCAGTAGTGAGTGGCCAATTTGACTCATTTCAGGGGATTTTTAGGGCGAGATACAGTATACACAGATTCAGGCATCTGCTGTTTACAAGATCTCTGCCATACTAAATGGGCAATAATATGGGAGACGTGAAGTGGGTATAACTGACACACTGCTAAGCCCAGCAAAAAAAAGATGGACCTATGAAACTGTTGCCATTTTCAAGAATTTTTTTTTGGTTTCTTATGTCAGTCTACAGAGGGTAAAGAGAGAGTCATTTCAGGGAAATTATCCAGAACCATGGTCAAATTGTTGTTGTCGGATAACTCATAACAGAGCAGAGAAATTGCAAGCCTTTTTTTGTTGGAATTGCTTTTGAGGCTTCAGACGGATTTGACTGTATGAAGCATTTGCCTTGATTTAGATTTTTCACTTTCTAAAAATCACATTATGGCCTAATTTAACAATAAAGAAGCAATGCATCAAAAAAAAAAGTCACAGTAAAAATAATATGCAATCTAATTAGTAATTAGTATTTCTAATGGATCAGAAATTGTTTATTCCTGGGATGTTCTGTAAAGGTGTTCTGTGAGAGAATGGTTTATTAGTTGGTTTAATGACATTTTACAAGTAAAAAAAAAAAGTTAAAATAATTGTTTATTACAATTCAATAATAGTTTTTTGTTTGTTTTTTTAAATATGCAGTTTGTGAAATCAGAATACTATTTTTTTTCTTTTAATCTGTTTATTGAACCTTCACAATAATAACAACAGGATACACATACAGCAGCATCATGAAAAAATATTTTTAAACCGCACTCCATCCACCCCCCAGAAGAGGAAAGGAATCAGAATACTATTAAAGCCTCTGTTATGGATTTTTGAAAATTACCTTTCATGCAGTATGTAACACCATTCTAAATGAATAAATCTGAAAGTGCACCGTGTACAGTATAAAGTTATTGTCTCTCAAAAGAAAGATTCGACTCTGAATAATTGAAACAAGTAATTTTTTTTTTAAAACAAATTCAAAGCCGTTTCATGTTGATGTCCAAATAAAAACATTATCAAACTGCATGCCCACTTGAAATTAAAAGGATATCATATGCCAGATTAAAAAATATACTGTATATATAAAACTCGAAAATTATTATAAATATATTAATAATTTAATAATAATAATATAATAATAATAATTATTATCTTATCCGCCCGTAAATAATAAGAATGCATTTTTTTTTTTATTACCCGACCCCTGGATAACTGCCAACCGCGCATCACTACTGCGCAGATATCAAAAGTATCTCTGGGTTGTAAAGTTGCCAAGTTGAGGGGATAAATGGGTTGAAATTTGTATGTGTAGACTGTGTGGGAAGGATGCATTTCATACAAGATTTGGCAACCAGACAACCTTGGAATATACTGACATTATTTTGGGAGTTTTTCCCGGAGGTGAATGTAGCAAACATAAAATAAGCCCAGCGGGATTTTTATCCCGGGAAAAACGACAGGGTTGACAGATAGGGTTTGGAGAAATTAGGGCTGTCCCCGACTATGAATTTTCATAGTCGAATCAAAATTTTCGAATCTTTCTATAGTCGACCGATAGTCGAATCATCTAGGCATGTGTGTGTAAATGGGTTGGGAGGGGTACGACACTATAGTCAGCAGGAGGGTAAAACTATTTTTATTTTATTTTACACACTGCACACAGCAACAACTTTTAATA
>JAUMHQ010000078.1:12291896-12307588 GCA_032361165.1 Enteromius paludinosus | reverse complement strand
AGAAAAATGCACTGTCACTTTAATTGAGCGTAAGCGGCGCAGCAAAAATAGACTCGGCGCCGAAACCATCGCGTCAGCGCTGCTCACGCGACGCTCCTGCTTGACGCTCACGCGCTGCTCCTGCTGCCGGTGTGAATGCACTCATTTGTTAACATGGGCGCCGAAAAAAATACGCGCTGCTCACGCTCTGCTCACGCTTGCGGTGTGAAACCGGCCTTACGCTTTATTCAATGCTGATGTTCACTACATAGAGGTGTGCCCGATTCACTTACAAAAGCACTGTCCACGGTAGTTTGGTACAAGCTCTGTGGAGCTCTGTAGCGGTAGACAGATCATATTGGACTGCGCCATCTGACCAATCACAGTGAGGGCTCACGGGAAGGACGGGTTTAGACAAACTGAGTCTTTGAACTGATTCACACGAGTCGTTTAGGAATCATTTAGAAATGGGGTAAAATTAAATCTATTTTTGGAGAAAACTAAAGTGTTTTTTGACCTTGCATACATGTTTTAAGAGACTCAATATTAGCAATATTAGCCACCTTTAAAATGGCATAATAGGGGCACTTTAAAATGTCTTTATATTCACTTTATTCCAGTTTAATGCATCCCTGCTGATAAAGGAATCTTTTTCTACAACTAAAAAAATGTAATCTTACTGAACTTAAAATTTTTAAATGGTGGTGAACATGTATTAAAAAACATATGCCTCCTTTTGGATGTCTACCAGGGATTAAGAGCTGCTAATATCTCCAGAACCCACTCTCATCGACCTTCACTAAATAAACTGTCACGTCCCATCCGGCCAACAGCTGAGGCAGGCACTTCTAAGCTTCCAGCATCCCAACCAGAAGAGACGTCCACTTAATGGAGGGCATTATTAAACATGAGGAGCACTGATTGTATCGAGTTCTTTCCTCTCATCGGGCGGGCCGGCAGAGAGAAAGTGAGGTTGGCTCTGTGCCTTTGGAGCATCAGGTATTAGAGAATGCAGGATGACATCTGACATTGAAGTGTCCCTGTGTTGCTGTGCAAGTGGCTTTCAACAGGCACCGAAGTATCTTTTCACCTCATTTACACTACAACCCATAACCCTGAATTTTTGCCACTCACTATAGATGCTGACATGGAAATGGAACTGAAGTGCATTTAAAAGCTTTAAACAGTTGTTATAAATGGATGTTCATGTTGTTCACAGCGCCGGTTTAAACCTGTGCAGCACTATCACCACAAATGCAGTGAAATTAAAAGATTCGAGCTGCAGAGTTGAATACATATTCCCTGCTGACTTCACACCTGCCTTTCATTCATAAATCAGGCGTGTTGTTTACGAGTGACCTTGTCTGCTAAATGAAGTATGGTGTATCAGAAGAGTAGCTCCAGCACATTTTCCAAACAAACATTATTCATTTATCTTTGAAAGTGACTAATGCAGGCGATAGATTGACAGTTGGCTAAGCACCACCCCCTTGTTTACTGTTGCAGCTCTTCAAACATCTAATTGGACTGTAAAGTAAAGTGCATACTGTTGTGATAACTAAATCCACTTGAAGCATTTAAAATTATTGCTTTTAGCATTTAATTTTTTATTTGATTTAATTGGACTGAACTGAAGATTTACGTAAAAGGAACAGTTAAAGGGATAGTTCAGATTCTGTCATCATTTGCTCACCCTCCATTAGTTCCAAATCTGTATCAATTTCTTTTTTCAACACAAAGGAAGATATTTTGAAAAAAGTTTGTGCCAGGTTGTTTTGGCTCACCATCATAGACTGTGAAAAACATGGATATAGTGTCTGTGACGTCACCCATAGGTTTCTGAAGAGAGTTTTTGAATTGCAGTTTTAGTCCCTTCTGTGTTGGCTTCACGATAGAGAGCGTGATGTTGCCGCTTGGTCACCATTGACTTCCATAGTAGGAAAAACAAAAAATACTAAAGCGAGTCAATGGTGACCAAAACAACCTGGTCAAAAGCTTTGGAATTAATGGAGGGTGAGTAAATGATGACAGAATTTTCATTTTTGGGTGAAGTATGTGCTCATGAAGTCATAACGATTGATTGGATATTATACCTAAGTGGGTTGAAATGAATTGTGACATTGCATTTTTCTTTTTAAAAGTGTTGAATAATAATAGTAATGTAATTAAACAACTGCAAATCAGAACGAAGGCAAATGCTTCTCAATCAACTGAAAAGCATCATTTGAAAGCGATTACAAGTGAAACCATTACTGTAAGTGAACAGAACGGTTTCTAATGTTTCTACAACACATTCACTATATGCTACTTTAGTTATTGTCAGCATTACAATGAAATTAAAACAATATGTCCAATTGTGTTACATTTAATTGATGCAAGAGAAAACATCACTGTCCCTCTGTTCATTCAGAAAAGCGGGTGACAGTTTAATTTACATCATACACTCGTCAAGATTAATTTAGTGATTTGGGTGAGGAAAAACATTGATTGTATTCTCTCTGGGTATCTTGTGTCACTATTATAATTGACCCAATGTTTAAATAATTTTTTTTAACTATTAAATGCTCATAATGAATAGCAATCTTATTGATCCTACTGTGAGCAATTCTTCCATGCACATCTTCCTTTTTCCTCATAATGTTTAATCAAAATGTCAGATCCAAATGATAATCAAAAGCTTGATTATTGGAGGTCCTACAAATGTCACCAGAGAGAAGTCTGACGTTTTACCAGATAATTTAATCTACTTATAAACCCACCCCTTTATGAAAATATAGTGCAAGCTTGCTTTCAGATCTCCAATCAACAACTGACTGATAGAAAAACCAAATCCCCCATCCTACTTTTTTTCCTTTTATAATAATCGGTTTAATTTTAGGTCACTGTTTTTCCATTTACTGCACATTGCTATTCTCCTCATTATTTACCTATGGCAGCTGACAAACCTGAAGCCTTACCCAAAGGCTTACTTCCGCATAAAAAAAAAAAAAAAAAGGTGGATAATTTGAAGAACGTTCTTTCGCCACAAATTACCTTTTGTGAAACAAAGGTTCCTATGATGTTAAACTTTCTTTATGGAACCATTTAATGGAGCAAACACCTTTATTTGTAAAAGTGCATACTGTTGTGATAACTAAAATCCACTTGAAGCATTTAAAATTATTGCTTTTAGCATTTTATTGTTTATTTGACAGAAAATGGCATACAATATTTATAAATATTTATATAATGATATCGATATTGGCCAAAATGTTCAATCTGGTGCATCCCTATATAGTGTGATAGATGTAGGCTGTGAAGTGTGAACAAATACTACCAACTTTTTTGTAAGGTTTCCTTTATACTGTACCGTATTTCCCGTTTGCGTTTACAAAGTGAAATCCAAACATCTTTTCCCATCAGCGAGTGGCAGATTCTCCAAACTCTCATGAAAAACAGCTTCAATAGCCTTAGATCGCTGGTATTTGTGGCATTATTTATACTTTCTCACATTGAGAGAACAAGCCTGAAACGCAAAACCTGCACAAATACAGTTGATGAAATGCGTTACATAAAGACTATGACTCACCCCTCTCGCTGTGCTTCTCCTCTTTCCAGCTCCTGAATGACCCCCAGCAGCACTTTGATGGTTTCTTGACTGGAGTTGATCAGAGCCTCCATTGCTTGAAGCCTGGCTTTCACATTCCCATCGGCCCCGGGGAGAACAATTAGCTGCCCTTGCGTACCCTGCCGGGTCTCTGCTGCACCCGAGTTTTGGCTACTGTGACAGTGAGCCTGGGAACCGCAACTCGCAGAATGAGGCAAAGCCTGAGACCGCGCCTGCAATCCGTTCAGCTGCGCTGTGTCTTTTTTGCGTTTGCAGCTCCCTGAGGGACTCTCCGGGCATTCCACTTGTGTCAAAGATGTCCATGCAATAGGGCCAGAAATCTTTGAACAGTCACCCCTGACCTGCAGAGGTTGAGTCGGCGTGGTCGAGGAGGCACAGTTGGGCTGCTGGCCTGCCCCGGCCTCGCTTTCACTGGGTAATCCTTTGTGCTTGGTCCCACCCCCCGGGACACTGGCGTCCCTCCTTGAGTTAGACTGATCCAAAAGAGAGTCTGACAGATCAGGGCAGAGTTTCCCATCTGAACAGTCCGGCCCAATGCACAAGTCCTTAGCATCGCTGCACTGCGGCGTGGTGTGGAGCAACACCCGGGTCTGCTGCACCCGACCCTCGCACCTCACCCCCCTTTCCCCACCCTTCACGTCACTCAAAAAGCCATTGTTTTGATCTGGGTAGGACTCCACTAGAGCAGTGTGTTTAATGACATTTCCCTTCTTGCGCTCGAAGGGGAAAGTCTGGTATCGCTTTTTCAAATCGGGCGAGGTTTGCACACCCGTACTCTTGGTGACGTTCGGGATAGAGCGGCGCGCCGGCATGGTCATGTACCTCCGGTGGATGACCTTGCAGGAAACGGAGCGGTCTCTGGCACCTCGGTGGGCGGCCTCATTCTGCGCCTCGCAGATGTCTTTAAAACGCACCTGCAGGGCTTTGTTTCGCTTGCGCACCGAAGGACCGCCGGACTCCGAGTCAGACTCAGAGCTTGACAAAGTGCAGCGGCCTGCCTCCTTACTGACCATAACTCCTGCGAAACAAAGAAGAGGAAGAATGAGCGAGAGTGTTTACAGTTAATAAAATAACAGTGATTGCGGCTCAAGCACAGATGGCCTAGTTTTGTCTTTTCCTCAGCACACAACATCCTGGCAGTCAAAGCTTTGGGGGTTTTTTTGTGGGCGCGTGTGTTTTGTTTAGCAGTGGAAGTCACAGCTGACACAGAGCGACCTGCATTCATGCTCTCTCATTACACTAAGGCTTCATCTCTCTAATGAGGCTGCCAGTACATGGGAGATGGGGGCTGAAGCACAGACTGCCAGCGAGACGAAGCAGTGCCTTTGAGTCATCAGATATGAAATACAACTCAACACTTGATGGCAAATACAGACACAAGATAACATGACACCTGAATTAAGAGGAACAATATGGTTTAAACATCATCAATCAAAGATGTGAGCATAGGAATGATTCAACTGAGTTTCTGCTGTTGTCACTTTTTCCACGGTTTGGATCGGAATAAATTGTTCATGTATAGAAATATCTAATGGATGGTATGCGTGTGCACTAAAAAAAAAACCCGCTGCTTTACCAGTTGGTGGACCATGAATAATTTGTCAAATTGTCAATTTGCTTTCCATTTCAACTATGGCTATGCAAAACTCACTGACAGTGCTTGGGTGAGCAGTTGCCAGGGTAATGCTATATGGTTGCAAAGGTGTTCAAAGTGGTTTTGTTGCATTGGTTGCTATAGTGGTTCTAGAAGCATTGCTAGGTGGTTGTTAAGGTGTTTTGTTTGCTTCCTTGCTAGCCCAAGTCAAAAATATATGCACTACTCGCTGTGATATTCTGGGAGAAGTTGCACCACAAGTGCGTGTTACCTAACACAAGGTTACAGCTTGCTCGCTACTTAATATTTGAAAACCGTGCCATTAAATTTTAAAATTAGAAAGTTAGAAACATTACCCTACATATACGATAAATACTAAAGTCTACAACTAGGAGTTGTTTTTGAAATAGTCTCAGCCTCTGACGTCACGCCCACGGACTGTTGGCTGAACGTCTGATGCATATGGCACACAAAATTGGAAACACTTCAAGAGTTTCGAAGTTGTTATACGATTTGTTGAACTTTGTGACAGGATTTCCGGGAGTCGTATGAGTCACATTGGTATTATCTTTGCTGTAGGTAATATGTGTGCTGAATGACTGGTTACATGTGACAACATTTGAAATTAAATAGCAGATCAATTGGAGCATCAATAAACATCAACAAATAAGCTCATGTTTTCCATGAAAGATTTAGATATACACTATATGATGTTTTTGAACTTTGCGTTTATATTTTAAGAGAGAGGATGTTGATTTAATAAATGACACGGCTTTGCAGCATGAAACTGATCTAAAAAGAAAAAAAGAGAAAAATAATTATATAGAAATAGCATAATATACCTTCTACCGTCAGACTTTTGTTAATAGCATTTCCTAAATATATTCTGTAATTACTTCAGTGGAAACTTACTGTTGACTATTTACAATGAAGCTATGATTATGATTATAACATCATTATGTCAGGGTAAACCGAAAAGCTAAATTGCGGACTTCAAACTAGACCATTTTATAAAAATAAACACTACTTTACAGATGAATTACATCCTTTTAGCTTAGTCTTGCTCATTGTTCTTTGATGAACTGCACAATTTAAAACATCATTCATGTTTGTAGCTTAATATTAAGGATTGTGAGTTTGTTCAAATCCTTAACACTTCATATAAGCAATACTAATAGCAAAGCACCTCTTATTATGCTCTAAATTACAGTGACACAATGATTCTGTCTCATATCACTAATTTCACATCACCAAACACTAGCCTAATATCGTTGGGTAAACAAATGCCATGTTAACACAATTTGCAAAATGCCATAGACAGACTATACAATGTAAAATAAATGTTTCAGCCTGTAGATAAATATAGTGGCAAGACAGTTTTCATTCTGGATCATATTCATATCACTCAGCTGTGGTCCATCATTTGCTATTAGTCATTGAAATGTCTGGCAGGCTCAGTAACAGGGAAGAATACAAATGGACACCTTGTCATCTGTCAGGCAGCAGCAGTGTCTTTCGGTGTCTGATTTTCACTCCGTAAGCTTATCTGACTCGACAATGATAACACTCATCCTCCTTGAGACATTGAACTGCCCCCTCTAACGATTCAATCAGCATTTCAAAATAATGAGCCTGGTGCTCTGTCAATTTTTGGAGCTAATATGGCAGGTACTTTTAGCCAGGCTGCAGAATATACGCAGTTTTGGATGGCAGCGATTCTGCAAGCTGGGTTAAATGAGCCTCAGTCTGCTTCAGTTTGAGAGGAAATCTATTTTTTTGATCCACAGTATAACCCTAACAAAAAAAAAGAAGAAAGGGTTAATCAAATTATAAAATAAATATGAAAAAAAAAAGAATATTGAAAAGAATGAATAAACATGACAAAAAAATAGGATATTTTGATAACACTTTATAAGTTAGAGCACTGAGAGCTAACATGAACAGACAATGAATGATTGTATTTTTATGAACTAACATTAAAAAGATGAATACACACGGCCATAATGCGTTTCATTGTTTGTTCAAGTTTGTTAATGCATTAACTCCTTATTGTAAAGCGCTACCGATATTTTTAAATATTAATAAAACATTTATTGCTATAATAAATCCAGCTAAAATAAATCCGTTACACTATAATGTCCATTTTTAAATATGAATGAAAATGCTAAATAAAATCTAGTGAATTCAAAAAAGTAAACATTCCTGGTGAAGCGTCAGTAGTTTTGTGCACATCAGTAAAGCCAATTGTCATTTTAGGGGTCCTCAGTGTTGACGTTTGTAGAACCTGCAGAGGAGTGGACTTCCTGCTGGACCATTACCCAGCAGTCCATGTGGTAAACCGAGAAATGCAGGTGCCATTTGGTACAGGGCCAAAAATGTTTTGTAACGCTGTGTATTTTGGGCTTTTCCAGATGAATGCTTTCTACGATCACTTGTCAGAACTGTATTGCCTTGCACATGCCAAAATCTTGAAATCCCTCATAGCATCTGCACTCCCACCAATCTGATTTATAGCACCATCTGTCCTTAAACAGATGGCGATGGCTGATTGATTCATTGATTCTGTAATTTAATTAAATCCACATGGTAGTGGCTCACCTGCGGAATCACAACTATGATTAAGATTGAAAACAATCTTTGGGTCATTTGTGAGTACACACTGTGGTATTCAGGAAAATGTTTTTTGCAATGTCCTGGGAACACATTTAAAGCCAAGTAAAGGCAATTATTAAAACTGTAACGATGGGCACTTGTGCAACTGATTCTATTTATTCTTGTATCAGAGGTCAGTATGCGAAGCCCCAGCAACACTGCTATGCTGTAATAGTGTTTCTTGATGATAGCAATTACTGTCATCATTACTGTCATCATCAATAATTTGCGGTGAATAATTCTCCTCCCAAAGGGCACTCGGCAAAAATACCTTGAGATTCTGCAAATGGAGACTAGATATTTAAAGAGCTAGTACACCTAAAAATGAACAAATCTCTGGTTGTTCTTTTGAAGCCAATTACAATGAATGAAAAAAATACAAAAGCGCCACCAAATTATCATAGAAGTAGTCCTTATACTAAAAAAAAAAAAAATGCTGGGTTAAATATGACCCAACCGCTGGGTCAAACCAACCCAAATGCTGGGAAGAATTATTTTTTTGGATGAATCAGATCACAAAAGCAGTCTGAAAGCATACTGATTAGATCATTAAGTTCAGTTTTGTGCAGCATTGAAATACTAAAATATCAGTCTAATCATCACACAAAGCTTTAGAAGAATTTATATATAGTGTAAAAGCACTTGTATGGTGTTTTTACTTTCTTTTTTAAAGTTAAAAGCCTCAGTTTGAATTAGCTTTTGTCATTTTAAAAGAGCGACCATTATGATTCTTCAAAATTTTCATTTTTGGGTTAACTATTTTGCAACCCAAATTTCACTTTGCACACACACAGAGGTCCCCCTTCGACCCTGACAATTTGGCCACCGTCAACCCCAGGATTATGAGTAATGCATTGAATCTAAAATTGCAAAAGTAATCCTCTTAACTCTCCTCATGCACTTTAGCAGCATGTCAGTTCAAACAGGCCCACTGCTCCTATTGAAAACGGCTGTGAAAAGAAACAGACTTTACTCTATGGCAATGTGCATGTTTAGTTTTTTTCCAACAAAATTATTAAATTTAACCCACACTCTCATCCAGCTGTGTCAATGGATGGCTATCGCCAGCAGCAGGAACTGTAAAGCTTCTATTGCTCTTCCTTTGGCAAACAATGTGTTGCTCAAAACATCATCTTACATCCTTATTCAATGCCATCTTATTCTCAGATTTCATTTATACCAGCTTCGGTTTTTTAAATCCTATCAACTTGGAGCACAACCTGATATTCTGCATTGAAGGAGACCTCAGATTTAAGGGTCAGTTCCACCAGGGACTTCATATCAAAAATCTGTCCTAATCTCACGATTTTGGGGGGGGATAATAAGATAGACTGTGGATTTGAGAGCTGATATGACTTTTATACCACAGAGATATAATTAGTATTCCTTTTACGTCGCAGTGATATAACAGCACTAGCTGGTTTTATTGTTGTTCGTGCATCGGGAGCTTTATTGCATGCTATTGTACTCAGCTCTTGTGTAAATCCTACAAATATTATTCATGTTTTGTAATGCAAATGAAGCATGATGTGTGAATGAAGCATTGTAACATTTAGCAGGGAAATGGTGTTAATGCTTAGAGACAACATGGAGCGATTGCCTATAAATTATGCACCAAATATTTTATAAAATCAAGTGTGGAGCTTGTAGGTTCAACCTTTAAAATACTTTGTTATGTATTAAAATATAATGCATATTATATTACAACAACGGTTGTATTTTCTTCTAATGGGTTTCTATCTAGCCATCCGACTGCTAAATGTGTTGTGAATGTATAATGGTGAAGGATGTGGGCATACTTTAGCTATGGTGTTCCTAATATCACGTCTGGCTCAAACCTTCAGTTTGAACTAAGCTGATTTGATGGCTTGATTTTCTGTCTTTCTTTTTTATTTTTATGATGGCGCCTTTGAAAAAAAAAAATCTGTGAGCGAAGCAATCAACCAACTACCGGCAAGCTTTCAACCCCACCAAGAAGTCTATGCAAGATTCAAGAGAAGGAGAGAGAGGGTGCAATACTGCCTCATATAAACCAGCACCTGACTGACTGTCCTTATACTGTACATCACGCTGAGGTCTTGAGCCGTCCCTGTCTGTTGCTCTTTTGATAACACACTAAACTGACATATTTCATTACTTCCCTTTGAAATAGTGTTGACCCCTTTGTAATACAATATTGTTAGAAATGTCACAGACGTCACAATTTGACGTATTTTTTGTGACGCATGACCGTTGATTAGCATTGGGGTTCACAGTAAAAATGAAGGCTGACCGGTCTCTTTACTGGTTTGTCAGATCTTGCCTTTCACATTATTCATTAAACAATTCAGCATTAAAAATAACATGAATTACTAACTTCAGTCCCTGGGAAAAAAACAACATGGTCTCATAAAAATATGTACCTTTTACATGCCTTACTGTAAACTTCGCCGCAGTTTCAAAGAGAAATGTCCACTGAGTGGGGCTAAAACACAGGTTTAATACGTGAACCCTGGTACATTTTTATTCCGTCGATATAGGCATGTATTGTGGCAGTCCAGCATTGAAATATTTGGGGACTGTTATTAAAAGTTGGAAACATGCCCTACGCTAAATCCAACCCTAAACCTACCCAATAGTGTTAACAGCAAAACTGATATTAAAACGCCTTTGTTGATGCAACCATTTCATTTCATTTTAACTGTTTTGTCGAACCGTAGTTACAAGGGATTCGAACCAGAGCTCCTAGCCTCTCAAACCCACCATCTATGAAAACCAATAGATATGAAGCTGGATATGTGTGATGCTAACATTCAAAAGCATACGTTTTCAAATATCCCAGCATATTAATATTGTTTTGAAGTCATAACATGATAAGTAATTGTGCAAAAATTGCATTTTATTAATCGAATCTCTAAATTGGTGTGAAAAGAATTCAAAGTAGTCTTAGTGCCTCTAGTGTTCATTTCTTTTGGAAACCGCAATAATACAGTATGTACTTTTTGGTACATATTTTGTGTCTCGCTAAAAAGTACATTCATGCCATGAGACCAGGTAGAAGAAAAAAAAAAAAAAAAACTTGTAAATTGACTTCTAGCAAATTGTCTTCTTTGGAAAAGACTGGTGCGCTTGCAATTTATAAACACATTGCTTGTTCCAAAAGCACACAGTATAACACAATATCCTCAGCCGGTCCAATGTTTCCCTTTTTATCCTCTCCCCCTCCTCCCTTTATCATAACCATATCCCAAGCTGCATGTGGTGCAACAGTCATTAATATTGGGAGAGCTGTAATCTCTGTCTTTTATTCTGCAAAGGGCTTTGAGCCCTGCTTGTAGCACCAAACCTTAACGTGAAAAACAATCTAATGATTTTCCCGAGCTGCCGTTGCCTTCCGTTGTCACCACATGACTGCACAGTCTGAAACCCGAAAGCACTGACACTGCGGTACAGTCAAAAGTTATGAGTCACTGGAAGGTTGCTCGCTGGGAGGCCAAAAGTCTTCACGCTGCTGTCTAGTACTGTATGTATGCTACTTTCCACAAACAGGTTACAAATTAGGCCTGACACTTCAGTGAAAAGGAGATGTTTAACCTTCATAAATGTTGACTGTCAGGCTCAGGAGGGCAACATAAAAAGTTAAAATAATAAATAATCCAATTATAAATAAAAACTACCTGAGCGGTTGGCAAACCCAGCCTAGATTAAGCTGTCACTTTGTACAGGCTAACTAGCCTGAGACCAAATATAGGTTTTTAGTAATCAATAAATGTATAATGTATATTAAAAACATATTAGATTAATTTTAATACATATATGTGTGTGTGTATACATATATCACACATACATACACACAAACACACTATATAGGGAAGGATTAAGAGATGTAAAATATGGTCATGCAGACTATATGGGCTTTATAAGTACTAACAAACAGTCAATTTTCCAGTAATATGCATGCTATAGGACACTAGTTAATAGTCAGAACATAATTCATTTTATACAAATATTTTAAATGTATTTGACACCATTTTACTTTTTGGCACCAGCAACTGTATTAATATATTTGTTTGTTTATTTATCTGTATTTATTTATTTACATTTTTATTTATGGAAAGAATTAAAAATTGTACATTAAACTGATTATTTACTATCAAACTAATTTGTTAATACCCAATTAATTATGACATTTTAATTGTTGCAAACAGTTGAGGAGGTCAAAATGTGGGACAGTCACAATTTTATAGGGGTCACTGTCTGTTAGGTCAGGCTTCACTAAACATTATATTGCCTTTGGCCACTGGCTGGTACAGAGAAGGTGCACTAGTTTGTAACACTGGATTTACAGACTTATCAGCAAGCCATGTAAGGAGTACAGTGGGATCAAATGACTGTTATTACCAGAGCTCTGCGCGAGGGGCTGCGAATAAGAAATGTGGCGCTAATCCTACTAACAAGCTAAAGTATTAAAGTGACTGAAAATAGAGGAATCCCCGTTTGGATTTGTGATGTACACTGGGGTGTCATTAAACCACTGTAAGTGGACGCATGAAAGGAAGAAAAACGTAACCTTTAAGTGCATGAATTACAGTCGCTAAGTAAAATAATGTCACTTGTTTATTCAACATCTTACAATGGCATTTTAAAATTCACAAATGCTCCGTTTTAGTGTTTTTCTAATTTAATATTTTTCACATGATCAGTCATAAATATTCTCATTTGATAGTGAAGAATCTGAAATACTTTTCAACCCCTCTGTATTTCGACAAATGCTGCATGTCCTTTACAAATGGACATCATGTAATGACTGAAACTGTGAAAAAAAAGCTAAATAAAAGGTGGGTGTTTAACATGTTCTACATGTTGCTGTGAAAATCATAACGGAAATTTGGTGTGCTGAACAAAACAAGTGAAATACTATAATTTATCATTTAAATGATCTTTTCTTTATTCACACACTTCGAGAATCTAAATACAAAAGCTTATTTCAATGGCCCATCATCAGTCATGACTGACAGAAGTGAACAAAAACTGAAGAAGGAGCAAAAAAATAAGGGAAGAGCGTAATGACGCTTTGGAGCGTGACTAAACACATTCCTCCTCTGTTCAAATAGAGGCCTAGGACTCCAGGACTGAGGTATACGGTGGACGAAAATGCTACTAAAATAAAATGGAAGGATGTAATGCCTCACTCAGCCTGGTTTCCAGGAACCAGAAGTTAAATAAAAAAAAAAAAAAAAACAGAGCATCTAATCTTCCCGCAAGAACAAGGTAATGATAGAATGATGGAAACATTTCACTCAAAATGGGTGAAAAATAATACGCTGGAGATATTTCCATTGTGGCATGTGTACAAAAGACAAAAAGTTCATATCTGAAGAAAATGAGATTTTGAATCACAGTGAAGATAGAACGTGACATTCCATCATACAGGGTGGTCCGTGACAGAGTGGAAATCTCTCTCTCTCACACACACACAAATGTAGCACAATATCATACGGCAGGGATGCCATCATTCAAATGCACATCCTCTCGTGTTTTCCTGACAGGTTTATCCCTTACATAAAAGTTCTCTAAATGATTTCTTGTCACATCTACAATACAGCTTCCAATAAATGCTTATTTAACTCCCAATTGTAGTGACTAACAGGTTTTAAACTGGTCTGCCACACTAAAATACATAACTTTAACTGAAAATACAGCTTATGCATGTGAAGAATCACAGCATCCAATTGCAAACGCATTGTGCGGAGCCTGCTGAGGCGTGGGAGAAAAAGCCCTCATCCACGAAGGACATAATCCCACGTTCATCAAATTGCCTTTACACCTACAAATATTGTTTTTGCAGTTTTCACAGGAAGTATTGTGACGTGGCTTTCAAAATTTCATTTTGTTGAAAGAATGGACTTAAACATGAGGCTGTTGAATGACAGAACCAACTATAGGCTATAAAATAGCTCCAACAAACCACGTCAAATCACAAACCTCACAAGCCCCAGCCTTTCCAAAGCACAGAAAAAAAGTGAAAATGAATTATCATATTCCAGTCTGTGGCACAGACATAAATGAAGTGTAATTGAAACCAAGCTCACTCACTCACTCAGCCCCAGTACAGTAAGTAACCGTCAGCCAGCCAACGAATAAGCACATTGCAATGCACAAACAGACCTCCCTGCTCCAGCACTTGGTGTTAAAAAAAAAAAACGGGGCTGGACGGAGGGCACACTCACCCTGAGAGGACCATGAGCGGAGGAGAGGAAGACAGTGAAGGCGTCAGTCTCCCGTGGCACTGGGGCATATCCGCTTCTTTAGGAGCCATGCGAGGCGGCCGGCTGCAGACGAGTTGTTCCACATTGGCTGAAGTGCAGCAGTGAGAGGGTCTGACCGACGCCGGGGCTGCAGCGAGCGGACACACATGCAGGGAGAGTGTGTGAGAGCGAAGACGCGCGCTACGTTTAGTGCGTCAAATTGAAATCCCACCACAAGGAGGCTTAAGAGATGTGTCCCTCTTGATTTCTCACATCACCGGGAGAGGCACATGTGTGCGTGCTCTGCACACACACACTCAAGTGCACAGACAGTTGGCACGAGCGCGCGCGCGCAGACGATGTTCCTCACCCGCCGCTGCAGACCCTGTGTGTTTGATAAGAAGAGAGAGAGAGAGAGAGAAAGAGAGAGATAAAGGAGAAAGGAGGGGAGGGAGAGTTTGGAAAGCAAAAGAGTGAGAGAGCGCGGATGAGAAATGAGGTGAGGGAAGTCCTGTTTTAGTTCAGTTTAGTTGTTCGTTTCACACAGGCTATCTTATCTAAGCTTACTAACCCACAAAGCTTATGTAATCGGAGGAGTGGGAGGGTGGGTGTTAGTGGGGTTTCGGAAGCTGAGAAGTTATAATACTGACGCGTTTTAATTGGCTGGCCCGTGTATTATCACACTGATTACACCTCGTTACAAGATGACATGATTTAAATGAGAAAGAGATGGAGAGATTGGAAGATTGCAATGTGGGTGAGAAAAAAAATCAAATGTAAGGAAGCGTAATTGGATTGTTAATTAACGCGAGTCATCTCTGTGTTTTATAATTACTAGAATTCCGCTGGGGATAAATCAACCTTGTTGTTGCTGCTTCAAACACACACACGACTCTCCTGATCATCCGTGCTCGCTAATAATGCTATACACTGTCAAAAAGGAGTCTTATCACGCAAGTCGCGTTGGAACAACAGCAATTGTTTATTTGATTGATTTAGCATTTTGTTTACTTGCTGTTCAGAAGCTCTAATAAAGTAGGCCTGCAGCTTTCAGGAGCACAAGAAATGCATCTTGCTTTGCCATTAGGATAAGTCAAACCAAAAAGCATAGCATATGATTTGGATTAATGCATTTTTGTTAGCTTCAATACACTGAAGGAACTATTTGTGGTTCAGTCCCATCTACTGTTCCCAGCATGCACTGGGGCATGAATAATTAATATGGTTACATTGTTTGACCAAGGGCTTACAGTGCTGTTTTTCTTGTCATGTTTAGAAAACTGTGATGTCAGCAAGTGTTTGCTCTTCTACTGAAAATTAACAGTTTGTTTGTTTTGGGGGGGTTTTATTACTCCGTAAGCGTTTTTAGTGATTAGTGTTCAACACATGATTATGTGATGTTGTCAGTTTAGGAAAACAAGCATTTTACTTTTTTCTGCATGAAGCAAATAATCTATGTAAATAATGAGAACTTATTTATTCAACTTTAATATATATATATATATATATATATATGTATATATATACATATATATATATATTAGTGGTGGGCCGTTATAAAAAAATATCGCCGTTAATCTATTGACAAAGTTGGGTTGGAGTCTATACGGTGACTTTCACCTTTAGCGCGGAT
>JAUMHQ010000078.1:12264973-12277186 GCA_032361165.1 Enteromius paludinosus | reverse complement strand
AACTTTTTCAAACTTCTATCTCCGGCTTTCTCAAGCCAACTTAAAGTTTGTCTAAACGAACTTTTTTATCTAGTTTATATAATTGTTTCAACACCACGTTCATGGACATTTTGCATGTCTCCTTTGTCTGACACACCCATATTAGGACTTTTTAATCTCTACTAATGAGCTGACGACCTGAATAAGGCGTATTTGAATAAAATGACATGTAAAATACTAAAATTTCTATTTTCCTGCAGAGTTTAGCTCCAATGCTAATCCAACACCTAGCTCGTCTTTAATTGTTGTTTGCTTATGGGTCTTTCTGCCTTTAGTTTTCTCTTCAGCTAGTGAAATACATTTGAGATCAGGCAATAGGCCATTTCTGAACATTCCATTTTTTATACCTTCAAAAACTACTGGACTGCTTCTGCAGTATGCTTTAGGTCATTGTCCATCTGTACTGTGAAGCGCTGTCCAATCAACTTCTGCATTTGGTTGAATGTGGACACACACATATATATATTTATGGCTTCTGCGATGCATGCATGCTTATGCCATCATAGCCTCCACAATGTTTTACAGAGAAGTTTTCTCCATATTTTTGTGGTTCAAGTTTTATCCATCCAAGAAAGATTTTTACAGAACTATAGTTTGGCTTTTTAACTTTTTTGAGTCTAATCTGGCCTTTCTATTCTTGAGGCTTATGACTGGTTTGCACCTTGTGGTGAACTCTCTGTATTTGCTCTCATGAAGTCTTCTCTTGACTGTGGACTTTAACAATGTCACGCCTACCTCCTGGAGAGTTTTCTTCACTTGGCTGGATCCTGTAAAAAAATAGTTTTTTTTTACTTTTTTTTTTACCATGGATAGGTTCCTGCTTTCATCCACCACTGCTCTCTTCAATGGATAGCGTTTTAATGTTATTCAGCTCGCAAGTTTGTTCTTTCTTGTTGATTTGGTCATTTCTAATGTTCCTGTTATCTCTCTAATGGATTTTTGTTTTTGAAGACTAACTATGGCATGTTTCACTTGCATGGAGAGATCCTTTGACTGCATGCTGTGAGTTCATACAGCAGCTTTTGATTAAATTATTACCATACGTAGAACCAACTCCATACCTTTTACCAGCTTAACCAATTAAGAACTAAAAAAGGAATAGCCCTCAACTGTCCAATTATTTTTGGTCCATTGAAAAAGGCGAGTCTTCATATTAAACTGTAATTACTTTTAAATCTAATCTAATTTAATCTTAATCTTAATCGTTCTTCCATTTTTTTATGTAAATACCCTCAAATTAGAGAAGGTTTTGCACACATATTCATGATGTAACTTTAACGTAAAACATGTGTTTAAATGTACAGTATATGCACCTAACTGTGTATAGAATATCTAATTCAATATATATAATTAGAGATTGATCTGTCTAGCAGTGTTGTAATCATAAACTAAAACAATTAAATTGTTGAAAATGAGTGAGGAGAAGCACCATCATGGAGCTGGTATTCTGAAGATCTGGAGAGATTCTGCATAAAGGAGTGGTCTCTATTCTCTTATCAGGTGTTCTCCAAACTCTTCAGGCATTACAACTGAGAGCTATTATATTGGGAACGTAGCAATAATTGGGTGCCAATAATTGTGACTAACATGTATTGAAGAAAAACAGTTACCGCATTGTTTAGTTCGGCATTGCTATTTACTTTGCACACTCCATAGGGTAAAAGCACAGTCAATGTCCAATTATCCTTCCAGCACAAATAAAATGAATATGCAGACAGCATGCCTACAGTAAACCCATAAATTTACTTCAGTATGGATCACTGTCACATGAGAAAATCATTATATTGCCATGTTAAAACGATGGACATGCTAGGTGAGATTATGTGTATGGTTAGTGGCAGTAAATGAACCGTGCATACTGTGGCAGGAGCAAAGACAAACAGCTACACTGACTTCAGGGTCTGAACTGAGTGCCAGAGGACGAGATGGATTACATAGCTGCCCACATATGATGTGTAGCAACTATTTTGTCATAGCAGCAGCTGTTAGGGGGATTTAGACCTCGACAAAAACCAAAAAAAGTATAAATATGTGAAATATTTTACAAGATGGTGCTTTACAGTGCATGTTAATGAAGGCAGAGGGCTGCGTTATGACCCTGAACCAACAGATATTAGGGGGCGACCGATCAACCTAATGGACCATTTATAGCTGTAATTTTGTCATGGTATTATCATAGCTTTCATAATTTGTTTTATTAACCGATGAAAGCAGCAATAAGCATTCATTTTTCAGCAGATTATACTAAGCTCCTGTTTCTAAGGAGGAGTGAATTAATCGCTGTGCTTCTTATAAAAAAATATTCATGGCAGGTGTAGGTATTGCTGCCCCGGCGAGTTCTGAGATCTTTTTCAGAGCTGATGTTGGGTAGGGTTGGGTATGAGGCTTTTCTGTGTGTGTCCTATCCCCAGGATACTAATAAAGGCAGTGGATTCAGATGCAAAATGATATGCATAATAAGAAATGGGCGCTCAGCAGAGCGGAAGGAGAGGTGTGAAGTCATAGATTCATTCCTGGAATATTAAACACGGCCTTCTCTTTTTTCCTTCCCCAGTCACTGGCATGAAAAGGAATGCATTTCCGTCATGTTTTAGAAACTTCATTAAGGCTTTCCGTGACTTTTTTCCTTTTATGTTTATTGCTGTCCTCACCGTATACATCATATCAGACTTCTGCCTTACAGACATTCTGAGAATAAGGCTTCTCTTATGATTATTTCCTATTGCTTGAATTAAACTAGTATCAATTTAAATTATAACACGTGTGCAAACATTGCCACAAGCTTGCATTCTGCTTTTATCAGAATCCTCTTATTGCATTATTTCAACTGCCACTAGCATGAAATTAAAATTTCACCTTCTGAAATTATACTTGGGGCTGTTTTCCAAGGCTCTGATTAAGCTTAGTTCTGGATTAAACTCTGTTGTAATTTTTTGATAATAGAAAAAGCCTTTTTACTTTGTATCCAGACCTTTAAGTCAACAGTGCGAGGCTGGGTGAGGTTCCAACTGGACAGATTTTCTGTTTTTACACGATCCAGACAGACTGTTTTTAGTGATTCTTGTAGGTTACAATTTGTTTAAAAACATACTGGAAATGAATCTGGATTCATTCTGGAAACTGCAGCTGTGAGTCATTGAATCATTTGCCCAACCAATTTGTTCAAAATACTGATTAATTAATGAGAGAAACTACTTTGTGTCAATTGGACAATTTTGCTTTAACTTTATCTGAAATAATTATATTAATAGAGCAAAAATGTCAGTGGCAACATTGTTTAAAACTAAACTTTCATATTTCATATTAAAGCTGCAGTTTGTAATTTTGGCTCTCTAGTGGTTAATAAAAAGAATTGCATTGCATCTTGAAGAAAAATATTGTAGCCGGAATTTATGTCTATGACGAATCACGCAGGTACCGGTCTCCTCCGCAGCAGTACCCAACTGAACCAGTCTAAATAGTGTAACTATACACACTTGTGATTCAGGACAAGCCCAAAACACAAGTGTTGCACACTGCAGCTTTAAATTTGTTGTTTATTTGCTGATATTCTGAATAGCAATGTTGCACGTGACACTGCTTCATTATCATATTTTTTTAGTGTAATGTCTACAAGACATTGCTCGCATATGTTCACATGTATCTAAATCTCCATACTGAATGCCTGACTGACTGATCCTTATTTCATGCTGACCTGAGTATAGTTAAAATATACTTTATGAAGCATAAGGCTGAGTTTTGATTGAGAGATTATCTTCAAGTTTGCCGATGCGTGAAGCAGCCTTGAGATATGAAGATAAGGCACTAGTCTGAATTATGCAAGAGCCTTACAGGCTATTGGTTTACTGTATCTTACCAAACAGAGGACCAATTCTCAAATCTGCAGAAGCTTAGAAATATTTGCAGAGTGCTTGAATTTGATTAGACTTGTCTAAATATCCCGGAGTCAGTTCTGCCTGACGTGGTCTTTTGATAGTCTCCTTTGATCACCGCGGTGGCTGGCCACCTGTGAGAACTCATAGTGTTGCTGCCGACAGATCTACTGTGATACTGTTTGTGTGTGTGTGTGTGTGTGTATACGTGTCAACATACTTTTCTGTTTCTTGGCATATTGGCTTTGTTCTTGGCAGGCTCCTACGCGTATCTCCAGTTTCATCTCTGGTCTTAACACAATCACGTCCTGGTCCACCATGTGCCCACACAAATGTCTTTCTTGTCCAATGCTTCCCTATTTTCTACATTCAAAGTCATTGGGATATTCATTATAATTTTATATTATTATAATTATTATTATTATTATTATTAAACACTCAGGTGTTTATTTTTACAATAATATATTACTTTCTTGGTTTAAAGTGCCCCTATTGTGCCTTTTCAAATATGATCGTTCATGCAGTGTGTCATGTAGCTGTATGTGAACATGAACTATCTGCAAAGTTGTGACGCCGACAGTGCACGATAAATAAAGTTATTGTCTATCAAAAAAAAAGAGTCGTCAGCAATTTGAATCTTTTTTTGTTACAGATCCACGTCACTAAGTAACATATTTGCATAATCTCCACCCACATTCTACGTCACGAACAACTTGCCCGCCCACAAACAGTACAGTACGTGTGGATTACTTCATGTCAAGAAGACACTGTATCCTGTGAAAGTTAATTTGTTAATTTGTTACTGATGACTGCTTCTCCAATTTTGGAGTACAACATGATATTCACCAAAAGCTTGGTCTTAAAAGATGGATCAGTGCCAGTTTACATCTTGATCCTCTGAACTTCTACCTGTAAGTATGATTAATCATTAGGGCTGCAGATATTGAATATTTTAGTAATCAAAAAAAAATTTCATAGAGTAATCAGATAAAACATTTTTGCTTAATTAAAGAGCAATATTAAATACTCTAGAGAAAATAAGACATGTCTTTTAAAATGAACAACTAATTGTTTTTTTTCTTTTTTCTTTTATTTATTGATGATATTTATTCATTTTTTATATTAATATTAGGTAAAATATTATTATCATACAGTAAGTTCATGGCTGTGCATTTATAAACCCTTTTCATTCCAATCACACTAAAAAGACCACACCTGTTGTACTGAGCACATTAGACTTAGGGACATGATTAAAACAATTTATTCAACGTTCAGTATTCAAACTAAAGAATCAAGTATCCTAGCCATGGTATAATATTATAAATATTACGTACGTTTAATCGTAAAAGCCATGCACAACTTTTTTGACAGTAAACTCATTCCTTTTGATAAGTAGCCGTGATAAAAGCTGATAAATATTCCGGTATAGTGTAGTGTGTTCACACCGCTGCCGGCGAGAGCGCCAAATTCGCTCTTGCCGCCCAAGCGGTGGACTTCACATTGTCACAGTAATGCAAAAATCATTGCGAAAAAACGTGACAAGCTTTAACATTTATTAATAGAGGATTCGAGTCACAGGATTTTGCCTCGATAATTTCTGTTTATCGAGTTACTTGAGGAATCGTTTCAGCTGTATTAATAATTGATGATTGTGTTTTATAGCGATCGTTCAAAATGCGTATTTGTGTACTTTTCGGTGTGTAACAACCCTGCACATGTCTTGGTAACCGGCTAACTTACGTTTCTGTTGTTCTGTTGTGGGCCTGATGTAATCTAAACATTGTGATTGATGCAACTTGACTGTCTGTCTGTCTCATTAGTTTAAGTAATGATAAGCGATGTTTAACGCAGTGTTATGCATTATACAGTGTTGAAGATCACAACGTAGAGGTGTGCCCGATTCACTTACAAAAGCAAATTACGAGCACTTTCCACGGTAGTCCGTGCTAACTAGATGACGTATTCTCTCAGAAAGCACCTCTAGTAATGTCAGAAATTATAGTTTTGGTACACGTTCTGTGGACCGCTGTAGCGGTAGACCAATCATAAAGGACTGTGTCATCTGGCCAATCACAGCAGTGAGGGCTCACGGAGAGGAGGGGTTTAGACTGACTGAAGGAAGAATTTTTAGGCAGGATTTTTGTTCCATACGTATGGCACAACAATAATTACCTTTTTTTTTTAGTTATTGTAAGGGGTAGGATTAGGGTTGGGGTAGGTGTAGATGTTAATAAAACCCAATCTAACAGGCGGGAAATTGTTCATTGTTGATTTCCAGTCGGAGCTGTATCCCTTCTAGTCACAACAGACCATTCCCAATCCTGTCACCCCTCTCTCTCTCTCTCTCTCTCTCTCGTCCTGTCTAAATACTGTCCTATTATAATAAAGTATATTTACGCCAGTGCCACCATGTTTGTGAAATGTCATTCACCAACATCACAATGAATCAGACCTGTCTGCAAAAGTTTCCAATTTAACAGTTGACTGGTGGTGCTCTTTAGTCACATTTTTACAAGAAGGGGCATTAAAAATCTTTCCTTCCCGAACTGAAACGAAGCATATTTCATCCAGGACTGTTTAGGATCTTCTTCAGTTTGCAGTCATTAGATTCAGACAGTTAGCATGATGCAGTTAGCCCCTGCTGGCAGAAGGAGGAACATCAGGAGCAGGTGTGAGGTTTTTTTTCCACCAGATGAGACACTGAACCGGAAAATATACTGAATTGTAAATCTCGGCTCTGGATCAGCCAGAGAATACCATACTCCGAGAAAACTCAGTTACCATGGTAGGGTACAAATTCATCACCATGGAGACAGATGGTGAGGTCAAGTAAAGTTCAGCCTTCCCTGAGTTTCATTTCCTGTCAGGAGGAAAAAGAAGGCTTGGTTTAACCGTGCTGTGACAGTCAGGCAAATATGAAAAAAAAAAAGAGTAATGGCTTGTAGTGATAAGCACAGAGCCACATGTTAATAAAGTTCTCATGCTGCAGCTACATTGCTGTAGTGCCGTAATGTTTCGAAAAGTAAAAATGAGCTCATGTCATCGCTGACAAATAAGGGCACAGTGAGAAACACGACGGGATATGCTGGTCACTGCTGCAAATTGCTTCTCTGAGGTTTGACTTATTTGTTCTCGCACGTATCAATCCATCTGTGGAGGACTTAGCAACGACGTTCATTTACAAGAGTTTAGTCAGTAGCACATTTTTAATAGGTTACTTATTCCTGACATGAATACACCGTAAGTTTGAAAAAAGAATTATTGCTCTCTGATTTAATTGCAGAAGCATTTCCGGCAAAGAGCGTTGAGAGAATATGAGCGTGTGGCAGCTATTTTGTGAAGCACTAAGCGGACATGATGTCCAGAGTCCTCTTGGCTACAGAACTGGCAATATCTTCTTCAGGAACTCCTATTCATTTTTAATAGCTCCATTTCCTTCATCTCAAACAGGCACTGGTTCACTATAAGTGCAGAGCACTCAAAGGGACGACAGCGGAGATGTAACACTGCGTAATGGCATTGAGGGCAGACTAGAACAATCATTTTCAGCAGCGATCATGAAGCGTCCTGAAATGAACCAAGAACAAACAAAAAAAAAAAGTTTCATTTTCTATGGATACCATGAATCATTGAGATGACGTTGGTTGTCATGTTCCTACTTTGTGTTTAACCGTAGGTACGTTTTTGCAGGTCAGTGAAGGCCTCGATCCTCTGTATGCAGTACATATTGACTACAAATTTAGCATATGTTGACATTAAAGGGCACCTATTGTGCTGTTTGTATTTTATCTTTCTTTCTTTAGTGTGTAATATAGCTGTTTATGCAGGTAAACCGTCAGCAAAGTTACAAAGATCAAAGTTGACCTCAAAGTGATTTAACAGAAATGGCTTGTTTGGACTCCTGTCATTATTTCTGACTTGTCTATGTCACAAAGCTACATTTTTGCATAATGCCTGCCCTTAAAGAACAACTAGATAAGTGATTTTGCTATGAGAAGGAGATGTTTTTAGCTGCAAGGGCAAAACAATGTGTGGACTTCCAATGCCAACACTACCATATGTTTAATACAGTATACAACTGCTTGTGAAGCTTTGGGAGCTGAAACCCAATTATGGTAAGCGGTAGTACATTTCCGACATGTTCTAAGCTACTAACCAGTCAGAACAGACTGGGCTTTCTTGGAAAGGTGGACTTGTCTGACCACTGTCCAGATATGCCTACTTAAAAATAGCACCCATAATATAGCCATAGGCATACTATTCATATAGCAGCAGGCAAAAATTATACAGGTGTCATACTACATCCAGTGAGATTTTGAAGTGTGCATCCAGTGCACACTTTACTATCCCATAAGGTCATGGGATACATGTACATCAGAATTTCATGAACTCATTCATACTATATAGAACATACTTTTAAGTAACAAAGTAAGTTCTACCCACATGTGGTGTTGTATGCGACTTCAGACCCAGTACAAGCTTTCAGGTAAAAAAAAATGAACTTTAACTCATCTAACTGTATTATTCCCAAAAATGAAATCATAAACTTGTAAATTAGCATAATATGTGCGCTTAAACATGTGACTTTTTTTAAACACATGTTTTTCTCTCTTCTCTTTCTAACACACGTGATCACAAACCTGCTCCTACCAAGGCGCCTCTCTAGGGCTGATGCCTCTAGTGGCCAACTCTTATCCTACATTAAGCAACAAGGGCAATTTGGCAGGAAAATGTAAATTTACGCAGGCTAATAGGCTATGACGATTAATATTAGTACAGAGGGTCTGGGGGTTCAGCTTGCAAAGTCCTCCCTGAAAGACCCTCACTGTATCAAAGGGTCTGAGTGTTCTACTTTTGAATTTTAAAACATGTCTGTAATTTGAACTACATAATGGCTATTATATATTAATAAAATTTTATAGTAAAATATCATTGGTAATAAAAAAATTAACGTATGCATGTATGCATTACAACCCATCAGATTGGGATATAAATCTTATACAGTATATAGAAGATGATCCTGTAATGCCTAAAACTTTGTAACTACATATTTGTCCAGCAAGTCTGCGGAAAGCACAGTTTTTTACTTTTTTCTAGAGGTCAGCACATGCCCCTGACGTTTCAAGGGCCTATGAACATGTCTGCTGTATCTAAATACAAAATATTTTAATGCAAAAATGCTGTTTTTCCCCAGTGACATTATATGTTCCACTGTCCCACTTTCACAACAGATGGGATCAGTTGAAATTGTTCCTCACTTTTAGCTCTACCTTGATATTAAATGGAAATCCCTATCTGTTTTTTATGCATGTTACAGTTATTCATACCTTGTAATGTTTAAAATCATTCTTTCTCCAACCATTTAGTCAGTTCAACCGTTGAATGCAATGCCTACATCCAGTCAAAATCCAGTCAGCAGATGCATAGAGCCAAATCTCCATCTTACCTTTCATTTTTGATAAAGCATTCTACGTTTTGGTGCACATCACTATAAGAAAAGATCTGTCTCTACTTCAGTTTCATTGCAACGTAAATGGCATAAATGTAGCAAAGGACCCAAAAAGCAGTTCTTAACATTTTATTCCTGATTTATATATTCTCCATCTTACCCTTTTTAGAGGGTAGTGGAGGTCATGTATCTGTTCTGGCTGACTAGGCTTCTTCTTCACTGAGACCTTGAACCTCATAAAAAGCACAATAATCAATACAGTGATATACTGACCAGTAGCAAAGAGCATTTCTCATATCTTACTATCGATCTCAGTCTAAAGTTATGTCAAGCTGTATAGCCTATGGGAGGCTTCACTTCTGGGAATCAGACCAATTGTGATCAATGAGAACCTTTGCTTTTAATGTTTATATTTTACCATTACAGCATATGTACATTACAGCACTGTAGTTAGGCTTGTGTCTGAGACTATAAGTGAAATGCTTCAATTTTGCATTCTTTTCTATGACAATTTTCATCAATATTTTATTTTATCAGAATAACAATTTAACAACAGACTTATATTAAATAGTCTTCTTTTGATTATAAAGACTACAGGTCTTAAATTGGCTGAGTCATAAAAAACAAAAATTATTTAATTTTGCTTTCATTTATTTCATTTACCTCCTACGGCCTCCTCCACGTCTCCTGATGTACTGGCCTGGTCTCCTGATAGGGCCTCCATGCGCTGACAGACACAGCAAACCTTCTTGTCACAGCTCGCATTGATGAGCCATCCTGGATGAGCTGCACTACCTGAGCCACTTGTGTGGGATGTAGACTCCGTCTCATGCTACCACTAGAGTGAAAGCACCGCCAGCATTCAAAAGTGAGCAAACCATCAGCCAGAAAGCACAGGAACTTTGAAGTGGTCTGTGGTCACCACCTGTAGAACAACTCCTTTATTGGGGGTGTGTTGCTAATTGCCTATAATTTCCTCCCATTTGCACAACAGCATGTGAAATTAATTCAGTGTTGCTTCCCAAGTGGGCAGTTTGATTTCACAGAAGCGTGACTGACTTGGAGTTACATTGTGTTGTTTAAGTGTTCCCTTTATGTTTTTGAGCAGTGTATATTAAAAATGTTCTTTTTTATTAAGTTGTTAAAAACAAGTTTGCAGAAAAATGTCATGTTCTTATAAAAGTAAATGGGTTTTTTTTTGCTTGTTTGGTTTTTTTTTCCTGAGATTTAATCTGCTTTTTCTAAAGCACAGCTGTAAGCATTTAATTGACAGGGTCCACTTCTTTGCACAGACTGTAAGCTATTTGAGTTGCATTGATAAGTTGCACTGCATCTTTGTTTAAAGTGACCATTTCATTGTTCTGCATATCAATGAACAAACATGTCTAGCATAGCAAATGTAATTACTTTTTGCTGGTCTGGCCATAAGGAACTACGGCTTTATAAACAAAAAGCCCAATCTTGAGACTGGTGAATAATTTCAATCAAACTGTTACAGACAATCCCCCATACAATGGACATTAATTAATGGTGTTATCTTCAGAGGCCTGTATGCTGTGTATGTAAACCCATCGAACCTCCCTTCCGGAGCTCTACTTATTGAAATCAAATCCACTGAATAGTCATGGCTACTTAAAGGCCTGCCTCTCCTTGGAGATGGTTGCCAGAGCAATACTGAAGTGTTTTCAACCTCTTTCAGACATCCTATAATAGTACTGCAGGATTAGAAATCGAATGGCTCATGTAAGAGTGATCTTGTGAGACTTCTATCCAAATCTGTTTTTCCATTCTTGTTTACAACCAACATGTGGTGTTATCCGCAAAAACGGTTAGACTTGCCTTAAACCAAAACATGACCAGACAGTCTCTAGCTAAGAAGATTAGGAGTTACCTTCAAGAAGTGAACAAATTACTGTAGGTTCCTTTGTCGATGGGTAAAAAAATAAAATAATTTATAGCATTTATTATTGTTGATATTGTGTTCTATATCCATTACTACTTTCATAAGTCAGATGGTGTAACGTTGGGTGTTCGTGGAGAAGGAGCGCTGGAGACGTGGAGTTCAATTATATACTTCTTGTTTTAGTATATACAATTATATACTAAAACAAATCCAAAAACGTACATAAACCTTAAGCACACCAAACATAATGGTTGACGGACCAACTTGAACTGAAAAGACAGGGGTTTTATACAAGGGAGACTAATTACAAGAGAAGACACACCTGGAGAAGCACAGGTGGACGGGAATCAACTCATAATGACATTAAATACAGGAAAGACCATATAAGGGCAAACAGGAACTAGAACGAGGAAGACGAGACACAATCTGACACAATGAAAACGAAACTAAACCAAGAATTCAAAAACACAGACGTTAAATGAAACTAAACAGACAAGAAATGTTACAGATGGGGCATGGCTGTACATTTATTGTGTTGACTTGTGTAAAACATTGTATAAAATATTGTCCTTGTATACACTATTAATTTTCCAAAAATCATTGTCATAATTTGAAGAAAATAGACTAATTAAAAATAATGAAATGCTATTTTATAAATAAATAAATACTATATTTCATACTATAAACAAATACTATTTTTAAAAGCAGTGATGCACGAAAAATGTGATACATTAATAATAATTCAAAATGTACATTATCGATTGATATTGGCATGACATTGTAAGCCTTGCCACTAGAGGCACTTGGTTGAAACAAGATTTAGCAAAACATTTTCATTTTATTTTTCGTGGATACTTGTCTATACTTTTGACCAACTTAAAGGGATAGTTCACCCAAAAATGAAAATTAGATGTTTATTTGCTTACCCCCAGGGCATCCAAGATGTAGGT
>JAUMHQ010000078.1:12254074-12264873 GCA_032361165.1 Enteromius paludinosus | reverse complement strand
ACCTACATCTTGGATGCCCTGGGGGTAAGCAAATAAACATCTAATTTTCATTTTTGGGTGAACTATCCCTTTAAGGTCTTCGCACACTAAATCTGAAAATCTCGTCCAAAATGTTTGCACATTGTGTCAATAAAGTTTACACGCTGCCAACAAAACTTTCATCCATCATAAAAAAAAATGCATGTATTATATTGGATCATATTATTTTATATCATTCTGACATGTGTTAAAATCTGAAAGTATTCAGCAGTGTTGGACATAACAAGTATCCTCAGATTACAGTCATTGATTAGACTTGATTTTAGAAAGCGGCTCGACATAATTAATGCGATCGTGTGATTCTCTTGACAACAGCCATTTCAAAGAAAGTCTCCAGAATTGGTGCTAATCAACATTCTCTCCTTGTACCGAGACTCCTTCAATGGTATAATGGCACAAATAACTCATATTAACATTGCAGAGTGACTAATAAAACCTGGGAGGCCCATTGGTGAAGCAGCTCTGGATTTCAGCCCTGTTGCATTTGTCTGGCTCTATTAAAGCAGAAACGCTCCTGTTGATTGATGATGCGCTTTGTGTGTAATCAGTGCCCTCATTAAGAGGTGCCACTTATTATTCATCTTCTTCTCTTTCATCGCAACAGATATAAACTGAGCCATTCCCATCGAGCACGAGAGGTGGGTAAAGATTCCTACATGTCGTGTTCTCTGACATCATGGCTCATGTGCATTTTAAGTGCAGCAGGAGTCAGATTGTTTGAGTTTCTATTGCTGTCAAGCTCATGAGTTCGGAAGAAGAGCATGAATTATGTTCAGAACTCATAAATGATTATGTTTCTGAACAAATATTACTCGGTGAATCAATATTCAGTTTCATCAACCTTTAACAGCTTTCTCAGTTATCTTGATTCTCTGGTAAACTATAGTTTAGTCTCAGATTAAAAGTGTCAAAACACTGTGAAACACCACAGCTCTGACTTTTTCATTTTCTGACCCATTATAATTAAACTTTGCCCTCAGAATCATTAAGTCATGTGCACAGAGAAACAGATTCATTGATTTAGAAATCACTTACTTTGGGCATCCAACCAACACATAGCAAATAATAATAGCACTCCAGAATAACATACAAATGAACTCTACACAGATATGTTTCTTGAGAAGCAAATCAACTTATTAAACTGATATCTTAAGGATCCTGTGACACTGAAGGCATAATGACAGGAATAAATTACATCATATATATATATATATATATATATATATTAAAATAGAAAATTTTTACTGTATTTTTGATCATGTGAATATAAGCTACTTTTTTTCTTTGATTCTTTGATGAATAAAATGTTTAAAGAACAGCATTTGTTTAAAATGGAAATCTTTTCTAACAATACAAGTCTTTACTTTTTATCCGTTTAACACATCTTTGCCAAATAAAAGTATTATTTCCCGAAAGCATGGTTCAAACGAACATTTGCAGTCAACGTCACAAGCGTGCGTGGTTAATAAATATGCTCTTGGACGCAAGAAGCAAACTAACATGCATTACTATCTTTATTCTATCTAAATTAAAAATGCATTTTAATTATGTATTTTTGCACATCTATTCTAAATGCTGTTTTTGAAAGGTGCGCATGTGCATAAATGGCTAAGGGGAACCCCGGAGTATAGCGTAAGAGGAAGCCCGCGATAATTCAAAGATCAAATAAAGCAAAATGACAGTGAACAAAAATAATAAATTAGTCAATATGTGTCATGTTCAATACAGCAGCATCATGAAGATCTCCAATTAGTTAAATTGCATAAGCTATTCCTCCACCACATGCGTGTGACGTCATTAACAATGCCCCCATGTTGTTGAACTAATGTCTATGTCGTGTGTAGCTAGTTAGTTTCCAAAACAATGCATCGGACTATGGTGGTTAATCAGCGAGTTACATAGTTGTTCGGGAAACACACCCCAGACTGACAGAAGAAAAGAGACACTGGCCCAATAAAGCTTTTTGCGCCTCTGACTGATCTCCACCAAACGAGATAATAGTGAAGAATCCCAGTTTCTCAATCTAAGCTAAACATCACTTCATCACTCCTCTTGCTTCGTCTGTCTTCCTTCAGTGTCATCGCTTTACAGGGGGCATTTATTGAGACAAATTGTGGCTATTATTCACTTGTTCACCAATAGCAAGACACCCAGTTTCTGTAATTAGGGGCTCTTCTGCAGAAATGGGTGGCACCCCACCTTCTCGAGACCCTTCACAGCAGGCCAAACAAGAGGCTGTTTCAGGGCCATCTCCAAACCGCAGGGGGCCAAGAAAGCGGTGTGTGTGTGTATGTGAGCGCACATTTGCCGACCAGTGAGCCTCTAAATCAGTGAACTGGACCTGTTTCCACTCTGCAGAGGGAGATGAAGCATATTGATCTTAAAGATGCTTCCCAGTCTGATAGCCAGAGCACCAAACACTCACACACACACACACAATGTCTTCAGGGTGGATGGGCATGGGGGGTCAAAGCACACAAAAGTTTGGGATCACACTCCACAATTCTCCTGTAGGGCAAATATAAAATTTTTTTGCAAGGATTCCTAACTGTTGCTGTATTAAGTAACTAGTCCTTTAAATGTCCTTCTACGAATATGAATCGTAAAAAACAGACCTCAAGATGGAGATGGCAGTCATTTAGAAAAGAATGACTTTCATTTTTATATTATTATGGCTATCAAAGACTCCCATATGAGGCTACAGAGGTCAAACGTAACACCCACACACAGAAAAAGGCTATCATAATGGTAGCCTCTGGTTGAGAATGACCTTGTAACATGTTTAATAAACATTAGAGTCAAGAGGAATTAGATTTTTCTTAAGAAAATGTGTGCCTGCCTAAAAAATAAGAATTGAACATAAGAATATTCTCTACTCTCTCTTTGCAGAGTTCTCAAAAGCACAGTCTTGGAACAGTCAATGAGAAATGTAATGACAGTTAAAAAAGAAATGATACTGATTTTTATCATTGATTTATACCTTTTTGTTGACATTCGATTTTATTTTTAGATTTTCAGAACTAAAATTGGCACGTACACCTTTTTTTTACAGTATTAGTTTTTGCTTTTTAAATATGTCTTTTATTAATTATTTTATTATTATCATTTTATTTTCAGTAGTTTAAAGTTTCTTCAAAAAAAAGTCTGTGTGTATAGAATGTATACTGTATATACACACAAACACACACACAGTAGTCAACATTTAAAGTAGATAGCAACCTTTCATCATCCGGAATGAGTAGGTCTTGTGGCATGTAATGTAATGGGGCACACAGGAGTAGAATGAAGCCTAATCACCGCTGTTGTTAAAGGCCGAAACCGCCTCTCCTCTCCTTTCCTTGTGCATGCACGCTGGTGTCCTTGTGGGTCTAGAAAATGTGCTGTGGGAGACAGCGTTAATTTTGACAGCAAATTTTAATTTAGTCTTAGTCTTTTGACTAAAAGGACATTTAGTTTTAGTCATATTTTAGTCATCTGAATTGTTTTTAGTTTTAGTCTAGTTTTAGTCGACTAAATATCATATGATTTTAGTCGACTAAATCTATAGTAAATTTAGTAAAATCGAACGGGTTGGTAGTTAGGGGAATAGTCACAGTGTAATTCATTTATTATGCATTTCTCTAAAATTTCCAAATTCAAAAGCCGCTATAAAAGCCGCCGCCTCTCGCACCCAGGACCTGAAAGGGGAGCGCTTGCAAGGCGCCGGGGCCGCTGGCCTCTCTGAGGCCTGACGCCACTCCCACTGTGTCTGTCTAAGCTCCTCCCGTCATAGTATGTACTATATGTGTTAAACTATTTAACTTTAGTATTAGTGATTTTTTTTTTTAAATAAGTTTATTTGGTAAAAAACTTTAGTTTTAGTTTTTACTTTAAATCATTTCTTAATTTCCTTATTTAACCCTGCTCTATATGCTGAATTAGATTAATTTAATAATAAGAAATTTTATAAGAAAAATAATAAAATCAAATTAAAAAAAATATATACATATATTATGTTTTATAATTATTATTTAGTATCTATTCATAGTATCACTTATTATTAGCATTTTTAAATAATGAACTATATGAACAGAACAATACAAATCATTATTATTATTACAATAAATAGTATTATGGTTGTTATCGTTATTACTGCTACTATTAATAATAATGCATGACCCTCTACTTGAACATATCTTTCATGTATGCAAGGTTTATCCTCAGATCTATACATGACTGATAACAGTATTCTCTCATCACCTAAAGAGCTCTTACAATATGAGTCGATGAGGGCCTCCACTATACCTGGTCACCAGCAGAGGGTTATGGACAGTGTTGATTAATAATTACATAACCACAGCTCTCCTTCCCTCCCACTCGATGAGACACATAATCATACATAATTACAGACATGGCTGTTCTTCCATCTGCCCTCACCACTGGAGCAAAAGCCGTAGGCTTCTCTCTACAGCGTGACACATAAAACACATGTTTGCACTAGTAATGATTATTTTCGAGCCAAATCACACCTTGAACTATTGCCATTACTGAATAATAAAGTAAATGTTTGGATATTTAAAAATATACAAACATATGCAGACTCCTATTCCTACCATTCAAATTAGATAACAAGAAACGTATAGTACTTGTTAAGGTTTGGTTTTTTTAACCTCTAAGAGAACGCAGAGCTTTTGTTCTGATGCCCAAACTGCTCAATATTTCAAGTAAATTATAATGCTATTACATCAAAGCACTGACGGGAGGAAATACAGTAGAAAAGCATCCCTATTTACAGTCCATCCCTCTCATTACAGTCAAACCCGTATAGTAGGTTTCCTCCCCGGTGAACAATTACCAGAGTGCCCCGTTCCTCCCTCTCTTGTGTGGGCTGTGAGACGGCACAGGAACAATTCGGTTCTGACCTTGACAAGCCACTCCACTCACGCAAAAAATGAAGCACTCTTATCTCCATGGCGATGAGAGCCCTCTCCCAACCCCCGCGCCAGCAACGACTACCACAGATGCCATCAACTTGATTCATAACTGCAAAATTGTCAAAAGATTTGTAATGTATAGCATAACAGCGTTCGCACAAAGGCCATTTTTCAAGCTTAGTCATGGTCAATTGTTGCACTGCATGAGGTTAGAGATGAAGATGTCCCTTGTTGCCAGAGTGCATCTTACTGCATGCAATTGGTTTACCAGTAATATTGTGCAGAGGTAGTTTATCCATTTAGATTACTTGTCAGGTTAACATCACTGTGATTTAATAAGCTGCTGCTAATCTACTTAAGGGGCAGCAAAGTATAGGTACTACTGTATAGCGGACCTAAATTTCGGTTTGCATAACAAAAACTGTTAAAGGAATAGTACTGAAAATTGGCTGAAAGTTTACTTGCCCTCAGGCCACCAAGGATGCGGAAAAGTTTGGTTCTTTATCTGGGGTGCGTTTCCCAAACAATGATGTGTAACTCGCTGATTTAACCACCAAAATACGATGCATTGTTTTGGAAACGAACAAGCTACACACAAATGTTTCCTGAACACGGTCGCATCTCCGTCGGTTGAAGCAAATTAGTTCAACAACGGTGAACATTTAGAAATAATGTACGATAAATATAGTAATGCATGTTAGTTTGCTTCTTGCGTCCAAGAGCATACTTATTAAAGCCCATATATCTGACTAACAAGAAACTATGCTTCTAAGCACAGGTCCAAAGCTGTAGTTCTAACCACATACATTTGTGACATTGACTGCGAATGTTCGTTTGAATTATGCTTTCGGGAAACACAGAATCTTTGAACTATGCTGGTAACGACAGAACTTGCGACCAAAGTAGGCTAGGCATGCTTTTGGGAAACGCACCCCTGAACTGTTATTACTTACTCACCAATGGATCCTCTGCAAGTATTTTGGCCTGAAGTTGCAGTTAAAATGGATTTGGGATAGTTTTGTTTCTTGCAAACACGCAACTTTTCACTTCACAAGATATTAATTGATGTATGGGAGTCTATTTGTGGATTCCCACAATGTTTTTAATCAAATGTTTCAGCTTTGATGGCACTCAATTAATCATTTAAATCTATCTAAACAGCTTTTGCTTCAGTCATACAATATTCTTTTGAGAATAGCTGCCTTTTGGATGCTGTGTTAGCACAAATACTGTAATTTGAAAGTTTAAAGTGAGGGCTTTTCAATAAATAAACATTTTGAAGGCAATATATTCACCCTGTGTCAACTTTCTTTCAATAGTTGTTATTTTGTTCATAATTCAGTGTTTTGTTTAACTGAAGTCTGTCTGATGTCTTTTTGGTGCATACTGAGAGAGAACTGAAGCATCTGCATGATGCTCTGAAGACAGATAAACTCAAGGTGAGCTATTATTTTCATTTGAAACGCTGATATTAGTCATTTTATTATTTTTCAAAGGTTCAGTGTTTTTCTTTCTCAGTGATTCAGTGTCTTGCTAAATTCTGACTAAGACACAAAGGATTCATATCTGAACATACTAATGATTTGAATACTAATGTGATAGAGGTACTAATGTCATACTAATGATAATCTCTGACCATAATGAAGCCTGCATTGATTTCCTAACCAACTGACAGCCGTCTTATTTCATTATTAAAAGTCCCTTTTGTCTACCACAGAACACTGACCTTTGTCATGACATTACTGCATGTCACTGATGATCACATAACCTAACCAGCTTCAGTAAGTGAACTCATTAATAACATCAGTGACCCTCTCATGCGTTTGTAATGAGAATTATTAGCTCTTTTCGAACATGATGATTTCCATACCTTCTATAACTGATGGGTCATATTGGTATCAATTCTACTCGTGAACACATTTATTCGAAAGACTACATTATTATGCATTGTGAGGTAAAACTGGATAAATGCACATTACCATTCAGTTAAAAGAAGTCACCAAGGCTGCAAATAGCCTATTTCTTTACATTTGTTTAAATACACCTTTCAGTTAGTAAGTGTGAAATCATCTACATATAACGAATAACGAATCGAAAGTATACAGAAACTGCATTCTTTATATAAGAACTTTTTTAAAAGCTCTCTTAGCAAAGTTTTATTATTTAAACAAAGTTTTTTTTAATGTCATGACTCAGTGTTTTTGTGTTCAGAATAAATATTCAGCACCCCATGACTGATAGATTTAAATATAATAAAGTCATAAATCAAGGTGTATAATTGAAATTCATTTATTTGCATGGAAAAACAGGAGAGAAAGAGACTGAAAGGCAGAGACTAACATTCAGATGTGCACAGAAGTGTGTGTTGGGATTGACATTCTGGCTAGGTCCGCTTAAGCCAGGACAAATGTTCAGCATATACTCACTGAATTCAATCACCTGAGAGGCAGTGCGCTATGGCGTACAGTCAGGACATCAAAGAAGAGTGCAGACTGCCACTAACTGAGACGTGTGCAACTTACATGTGCAAATCTGTGAGAAAGGAAGATGTACGTGGAAGTGGATGTGCACTACACCATTCAAATGTCAGGTATGTTTTTTTGTAGCTGTTTTGTTTTTAAAGAAATGTATCTATTGAGCAAGGACACGTTCAGTTGATCAAAGGTCACATATATACATTGTTGCAAAAATGTCTAGTTTCAAAAAAAAAAAAAACAGTTTTGTTGTTTAAAGAATTGCTTACAGTTTTGAATACAGACAATTTATTAAGCACCAAATCAGCACAATTACGTAATTACAGAAGGATCATGTGACACAGAAGATTGTAGTAATGGCTGATTCGTCATCACATTTCTAGCGATCATCGTCAATTTGATCACAAAGATCCTACTGATACTGAGCTGATTTAAACGTCTCTGCATTCAAAAATGAAATGCCTTTAACTAAAAATTGAGTGTTTAATTTTGTCATTATACATTACTGACATAATGTACATACATATACTGCTTTGACACAATATATATTGTTAAAAGTGCTATATTAAATAAAGGTGATTAAATTATTGATTTAGCATGTGAAAAAAAAATTTATTAACATAGCTAACACAGTTATTTTAAATATCTCTTTAAATTAATAATATTTCACAGCAGTAGTGATTTTACTGATCAAATAAATGCAGCCTTGGTGAGCATCGGAAACAAAAACATTAAAGAAAATAGTACTTTGGTAGTAATGCCACTGTACAAAAAGTCAATTATTTAGTTAAAAATTAGCATTTCAAAATTGCTTGCTGCTTGATATTGTAAACCATACCATGTCTTACCATATTATTTAATGTATTATATTAATTATGCACACACTGGTTTGTAGTGCAAACAGTTTTACCATTTACTGCACAGTACATCCTGCAAATGAACCAGATGTTTTACCCATAGGCCACATTACTTCCAAGAATAAAGGTGGATAGGACAAATTAAATGTAGCTCATCTTACCCCGCTGTCAGTAATCACATGGACAGCTATTGCAAAACCTTTTTTGTCTCTCCTCAAGTATTTCAATAAGAGCTCATGGTCTAAATGAGAACTTTACCTACAAAGCACTGCGGCTCTCTCACTTCAGCTGTTTGGAGAATTCAATTTGCTGGTTGCCTGCATTTTGGAAAGAGTCATGCCTTGAATTGAGGCAAAAGGATGTTGGATATCTGTCCTAATGCTGCCTGTTAGAGCCAAACAGCTCTCACTTGATCTGTACTAAAACAAACTATTAGACACAACCACCGTATCACAACACAAATAAGAGACGAGCATCTGAAGACTCATCATACACATGCAAACGCAAAATAGATTTTCAAATCATATCTTAAGTCATAAAAGGATTTTTATTTAGAGGGTCTTAATGGAGAATATTCTCTTAAGCTACTAGCAATGTGAAATGAAATGATGATATAGGTGACAGCAAAAATACACTTCATATTTAAATGTTCCCTGGAGTCATGATTTACATCTTTGTGCTCACAGCATGGAGAAAAAGCAATACATACATCTGAAATATTGATCTTTTTTAGTCACTACTGAAACGTATTGCTGTGTTCTGACTGAAACAACTTTTTTCCCAGAGATATAAAGGCAGACATGTTCATTATCATTGCTGTGATGAATAATACAGTACACTACATGAGCTATAAACCTCATTGAGGGTATTACTAGTCAGACGAAATAAGTGTATTGAGGAGCTCACAAATGTGTAAAAATAAAAGGAACTCTGCTTACTAATGCAATACTAGTAGAACGAACCCCTTGAGGCCGATGAATCACAGAGAACATAACACCAGGCTGATCAATTAGTTTGTTTCAGGACTTGAATCTGGTGATCGAAGAACAGAAGAACTCCTTCATATAATAAGCTGGAGAGAAGTCTCAGTCGGCCTTTGTGATGGATTCCTCATTAGATCAGAAGGGGCATACAGATAGTTTACTTCATCAACAAAGACAGAGATCCAATAAATCTGAGGCTCAGGAGACACTTATCCAATTACCATTGCAAGGGTCAAAATGTATTTGAGCCATTATATGACTGATCACTACGTAGAAATTAATGAGCAATTAAGTATGATGATTATTTTAGAACTGTCCTTATTTAATGATGCTTATCTTAATGGTGATTTTTAGTTTCTGTTGTTTACGTTGCACATCATGGGTTACATTAAGCCTAAACTGCATTTAATACATCACACAAAGCTGTCAATCCAGACAATATTTAATGTTTATACATTTTCCAAGCTATTTCCAGAGTTTGAAAAACCACATGACTGTTATAAGCCTGTTTGTATTATTTATATACTATTAAACTTTGAATTAGCTTTTATATTTTTAATAATTTTTTAATTTTGATATATTACTTATTTTAGTAATTTAGTTTTTTTATAGTCTGTGGTTTGCTGCAATGTGACAAAGAGAGCACACCACACACAAACACATTTTCAACCAGAGTCCCGACTGTGAACACGGAAAATCTCACAAAATCTCTCGAGACTTGAGAATAAATATGCTTTATACAAGGACACCTTGCCAATCAGATTTATAGAACCAGTTTTTAGTTTTTGGGAATTTAGGTTTGCAATCAGTGTTTGGTGCTTGTACATCAGTGTCATTCATCTATCGTTAAATATGATTTTAGGCATTACTCATGGGTAAGGTTATGTTTATGTGTAGAAATATGGTAAAAACTAAAATTTTGGATTAAAATGTTGTTCCAAGGTCAAGAAAATACGAAAATACCCGGGAAAACCTCGAAGTGTGTCTAAGGGTGATTTTGACGACAGTGCTGCTTAATACATTTGTTGGCTGCTTCTTACAAGGTGTGTAAAAATAACTTATTTGTTCACAACAACGATTCTGTCTTTTTCAGTATAAAAGTCTTTATTGCTGACTCACCCATAAAATAGTCTTTTTTCACTATTTAATGGCAGAAAAATTTTACCATCATGAAAACACCAATTTTCCAATACTAAATACTAGTACTAGTGTTTATATAAAATATTATTCAAAGAATAATAATAGTATTTAATAATGACAACAACCATTATAGAAGTTCCTAGGCAATTCAGTCAAAAGTGTAAAGGCAGAAGACTTTTAAACTACATTCTGTGACACAAAAAAGTAAAAAATGACACTCTCAGCCAATCAGATTCGAGGACAAGGGAGAACTATTGTGTGCCACGCCCAGCTGGAGCTGCCAGATAAAAACTGTTGATGGCACTCCAGCTCTCTTAGAACTCTATGTGTTTTTGTGTCTGTTTCCACATCCGGACTCCATTTCCCAGTATGCACCTCTCCCCCACAGCTGTT
>JAUMHQ010000078.1:12202590-12235913 GCA_032361165.1 Enteromius paludinosus | reverse complement strand
CACTACTACAGCAAGCTCCTGATTGGTTAACGCGGCGCGAATTTTCGCCAAAGTTCAGATTTTTCAACTCGAGCGTTACGCGCTATTCGCGCCGTGTAATTCACGCCGCTTAATTCGCGCGATTCGCACCGCAGGATGTCTATTCGCGTCTTTGTATTGACTTACCATGTAAATCACTCACGCTTGACGCTTCATTCGCGTCCGGTGTGAACGCACCATAAGCCACCAATAATCATGGTAGCAACAGCTGGCAGCCATAAAAGTAAAATCAGTCAGTGTGCGGATCCTGTGTGGCGTGCCAGTAATTTCAGACGCGATGATCCTTAGTCAAATGCTGTAAGGAAGGTCAATGTCAAAAGTGTTGTACAAACAGTAACAGGAAGCTGTACTAAGGGAAGCGATCTTAATTTGGATGCAAGTCTATTGTCCCCCCTAACCCTTCCCATCCACCGTTGGACTTTATCTGCACCTCCTCATCAGCAGATTACCATCGTGCTCAACCTCAGAGGCAACAAAAGGCCACCACGATACAGGAAATCACAGGCACTACTGTAGCACAGGAAATGTCAAAATAGAGCCCATATGCAAAAACAGCCCATAAATCAAATCAGGCACTCATATAAAACCCAGAAATCACAATATAACAGGCGTGTTGGTTAAGCTTTAGTTCTCTTTTAGCAGAGGTAATTTTGATTGTGTATTGAAGTGATGCCAGGCGACGTACACAAAAGGTCAGCACAGTAATGAAAACCTGCCATTATGAGCACTGCTGTTTTAGCTCTTGATGAAGTGTTTACACAGCAGGAAGTGGACAATAATCACACACACACAGTGAACTGCACATAGACTCTGCATGTCAGATGTTTCATTAAAGGAACTAAAATGTCATGTTCTTCGTGAGTATTCAGCTTTAATCCCTGTTCATAATAACAGCAGAAGGAAGTCACTCATTGTCAGTGAGTGAGGGTTTCAATGTGACATAAGCAACAGCGACCATTAGGTGACACAAGCAAACGTATCCAGAGAAGGTTTTAGAATAAAACCACAACAGGGCTCGCAAAATCGCTAGCCCGACGTCCCGGGGCTATTGGGTCTTCCAGTTGGGCTACCCAAATCCATCTCAGCCCTGCCCGTCGGGCTATCATATAAGGAGGAAAATATATTTAAATGCTTTTGCATTGTTTCACAAATATGTTTGGGTAATTGTGTAATTTTCGGGCATTGGGGAGCCACTGTCAATTAGGTTAAGTATTAAAATCGCATTTGAATTTGCGCTTGTTTTTTATTTTCAGTTTGTGATTGCGCGAACTGTGTACGGACGGTTTCATCGGGCGCATGCGCCTGGACCGAAGTTAACTAGTCTGTTGTGTTTGTGTATCGGTCTGGTTACAAACCAGCAACAAACGCTGCTAATGAAGAGTAATAAAGTTAGACTCTCAGGTTATTGTGCTGTGGGATCTGTTTCCCATACATTTATTTATTTGTAGCGACCTGCCACCTTATCAATATTTTCCATAATCAGAACAATCTAAACATGAACACACATATTTTATATAGGCTAAATATAGGCTAATTATTATAAAAAAAATAAATAAAAAAAAAGATCAACACAGTGTAAGAACACATTACATGCGTTCTCGCATCTGCGCCGCCGCGCGCTCGCTCTCACCTATGTTTGCGGTTGAATACAAATAATCATAATTGATGTACAACTAGGCTCTATCAGGGAAAAGACATCAGCGCAACCCGGCGCAGAGAAAGGGGGAATAAAACCTGGAATGTAGTCTGTGCTTCAATTTCAGATACGTTTATAATCCTGTGAAACATGTTTGACTGACGTTAGGAGACTAATGTGTTTTATTGTCTGTGATTTCACAAACAACAACAACAACAACAACGCATCTGACTAAACATTGCAGTTTCCATGACGTAAAATGTATTATATAAAACAACGAGGCAATATATGGTTTCATTGAATAACACTGTAAAAATACATAATGTAGAACAATGCCTGCAAAGGGCACCAAAGGCCTGATAGTTGCTGTTACAGGACGATCCAATCTGTTTAATATTGACCAAAGATTTCAAGTATCCACTTAATGTATTATAATTTATTTTTTAATTTGGCCATCTTTTTGTAATAGAAATGCTACAGCCTATTTAATTTATTCAACAAAAATGTGGACGTTTTATTGTGTGTGATTTCTAAATGCTTAAGAACATAAAATCAAATCACACTGTATCAATAAAATCATAGTTTCTGTCTATGGCTACAATTGTAATTTATAAATACAATTTAATTACAATTCATTTATTTACTTTTATATTTACAGTAAGTTCTATTTTGACCCCATATAGGCTAGTAGGTGTATTTTTTTTGTTTTTTGAGGGAGGGGGCACAACAATACTATTCTGCTTAGGGCACCCAGTTGGCCAGCAGCGGCACTGAATATTCTACACAAGTGCATAAAAAATTCTGTCCAGTTAAAACCCAATATTTGAGTTGATTGTAATTTGACTATTTTATACAGTTGTTGTAATTTGTGTTTTAACTAGGGGTGGGCATACATTTTTTTAATCTAGATTAAAATGGCTCATTTGAGATCTGCCAAAGGCATTCAGAATTTGTGTGCTACCTATTATATTTGAGAGATCTGTGTGTCAGTACTGCCATCTTATTATTTATCAACACAATGGCCCAGTTTCACAAACATGGCTTACTTTAAACCAGGACTAGTGCTTAGTTAAATTAAGATATTAATGCATCTTTTACAAAATTTTAAGATATGTCAGAGCAAGATAATACATTAAGTTTACAATATAATACATTATATTATTATTTTTCTTCGGGCTCCTTAAATTTATTTTGGGCTACCAAAAACTGAAGAGTGCCTGCCCGAAGGGCTACCAGGGATTTTGACATTTTGCGAGGCCTGCACAAGAGTACAACCGTACCCGGTGTAAAAGTCTTGTTTGAGGAAGCATTCTCCCCCCATTCATTTTTAGACAATTTGGGGTGGAGTAACCCTTTAATATCAATGAAAATACAGTTGGGTTGTTTTGATTATAAAATAATAATAAAAACAACAACTGAAAAAAAAATGCTAATTAACAATAAAGACAACAAGACAAGAAAAACTCGTGAAAATGTATAAAAACGTGTTATCAGGTTTTGCAAATAAACTCGAATTATTTAACTTTTTTTTTTTTTTTTTTAAACATATAAACTATATTATTCCTAAATATCTATCTATCCAAGGAGAATTCGAATGCAATATTTATTTATTTCCCCTCCCATAATCCAACTGTTGCTCTCTATAGGAGTGAAGGCAGTGAAGCCCACATCATCCATCTGTTGTGAGATAGTGTAGTTGAGTGTGGGAAAGATGCAGAGTTAATAAGCTGCTGTGAGTAATTCCACTGTTCGTTACAATTTGTCTCTAACCACACAAAGAGATATAATAAAAACATTACGCATAGAAAAACAGAAATCACCTCCTGGGTGAGTCGATCATCATTCATCTTGTTCATGATATGATTCACTAATGCAATTTACATACAATCTCCAGCATCATTTAAATTTTGTGCAGCAAGAAAACAGATTTACCATCGATACACAATGACAACGTGTATATACACACACACCGGTAATGAATCTCATTTGTGATCACAGTCAGCTACTGCAGAGTGACCTGATGACCTCCAGTGATAAAATCACCGTCAACGTGAACGCTTTAGCCTGGACTCTGGAGCATGATGGCAAATGTCACGCATCGTATTCCCATGTTACTTCTATGTCTAGAAGAGGTCATACACAATAAAAGGGCAAAGCTCAGGGTTACAGCTTCTGTAAATGCTACGGCGCATGTCTGTGCAAAATCAATGTTCTTGCTTCAGAGCTGGGACGAACGTCACACCGGGACTGCAACCTTTTCACTGAGCTTCCTTTATAATGCTGTCATCAAATCCTTTCTGAAAAGGGCGTGCCTGCACAGGAACGCACCAGGGATGGGCTGCTATCAAAAGATTCATTCCTCCACAGAGGCCTGAGTAAACCCAACAAAGTCTATTCCCGGTACGCTGCTTTGATCCATTTTACACGCTTCACCTTGTCTTATGTATCGTATCTTATGTATCTTATCTTCTTATTCAGAAACGTTTGAAGAGATCAAAGAACTATCTGTTGTAAAAATCAAGTGTTTTGGGTGTCTTCCTTCTAAGGTAACCAGACTGCACCTGCACTGCAGTGGCCAGACTAGCACAGCTAGTGATTGAAAAATGATTTTACATGAATTTTAAAACAGTGTTAAAACACATTAGTCCCATTCCAAAAACACAGCATGAAGATGGTTTTAAAAGACTGGATTTCTAATTATCTATTTAAAGATATATTCTTCTGGGCAGCACTAGATATATCCTTTTGGAGAAAGCAAGTCCAAAATGCACTGCAACAAGAATGAGAAGAGAAATAAATAAATTAAAAAAAATCACCATGGTGAACAAGTATGGAGAAATGCGGATTATAAATGCATTTTTAATTTAATAAATTATTTCCCAAAAAAAAAAATAATTACAATTATTAAAATAAATTAAATGAGAAAAAAATTAATAATATTAACTACTGTGACATGTGTTTAGAACTTGAGATTCTAAAAGGAATTTTCATCAGAAGCACCATTTGTAGAGTGTTCTCAATCAGTCACTTATGAGGCTCAATGCCACTTAGGATGCTGCCTATATAGGAGGCTCATTAAGGAACAGAGCTACAGTGTTGGCAAGGAATTAAGAGCGATTTCCGATCCATCTTTCCAGTACGAGAGAGCACCCATAACCCCCTTACCATTCAAATCAAGAGAAATGATTACAAGGATGATCATGTGCATCTGGTGCTAAACCATTATACAAAATCACTTGACACCATCTGCTTAATTATTCTGCCATAACACCCACCCCCATGGTGAAGTTCAAGTCCAAATATCAGGGTCCACAAATAGACGTGGAGGGAAAGTGCTTTTCTAAACCAACCTCCATCCATCAGCGCAGACGCCTGGTGAAGAAATGCTCCATGAGATACAGTATGATTGTGTTAGCGGGGGGCAAACGTGAGTTTCGAAGCTATTGCCTCAGCATTCCACTAACACCCCATAATAAATCAGCAGAGGGGAAGCGTCGACTCACATGCTCATTCCACAGGAAATCGGTTTAAAAATATACCAACCCTTATTAACCTTATTCCTCACAGGGTTTCAATATACTTAACGAGGTTTAGGAAATAAACTCAGGTCAGGGTTGATCCTGCGATGAGAGACGTGAAGCCTCAAATGCCAACATCAGTGTCACTTAGTCACTCCGCAAACAAAAGCGGTCTGAAAATCGAACCTTGCAGAATGTAGAAGGCGCAGAATCTGAGTCGACTCATCAATTTCCACACTACTGTGATAATAATTGCCCTTCCCTGCAGCTCTTGGCGCCTATAAATCAAAGCGGCTGATGTGAAAGAAAATATCAAAGCGTATCAGCTCTCTTTTTATTGATTTCTAGATCCATGCAAGAAAAAAAGCGGTTGACAATGCCTCTTTTGTTAAAGGGATAGTTCACCTGAAAATTACAATTTTGTCATTAATTACTCACCCTCGTGCCGTTCCAAAACCATACGTTTTTTATCAATACGAGACCTTTCTGACCCTGCATAGACAGCAAGGGATCTATCACATTCAAGGCCATGAAAAGTAACAAGGACATTGTTAAATTTGTCCAAATTGTCCTTTTACATCAACTTGTAACTAACAATCGCACTTCTGCACCTTCCTCACGTTGCTCTAAGTAAAGCCTGTAATCAGCGGTAAATTCCATCAGGTGCGTGATCTTACATTAAGCCGCATTCACTAGGCAGAGCCGTTATTCTCTGATGAGCTCGTAAGAGAATAACGGCTCTGAGTAGTGAATGCGGCTCAATGTAAGATCACGCACCTGATGGAATTTACCACTGATTACAATCTTTACTGACGAGATGCTCATTACATATCGCACGATGATTATCTTGCAGCCCTCTGCTATTGACTTCTACTGCTTCAGAAAGTGCTTGCAATCTAGATGCAGTAACGTCATAGTGACGCAGTCCAATGCGTAAACTCCGCCCATAAAAACAGTTTGGTCTTTTTCCTGTAAAATCGCGACGATATTTAATAACTGATCGTGGGTCATAAATATCGTTATCGCGATAAAAATATGATTAATCGTGCAGCCCTATTAACTATCAACTGAAAACATTGATATTTGCTCCAGCTTTCTCAGTTCTTTTCATAAGTAGTGATGTCTAATTCATGAATGAATCACTTGACTGAATCAGATCTGTTCAACTAATTGGTTGATTCTGCTCACGAAACAGTCTAAATATTTAATTCACGAGCCGAACTGATTCAGGTTTGAGTTCAACTCAATCATCCGACTGCAGAAGTTGACAGCCAGAGAAGATACAAGGAAAACCTTTTTTTTTAACGTTACCCGTTCATTAGACAAAGCTACTTTCTGATTCTCTTTCTTTTTTTGCAAATTATTTTTTTATGCATTTGTGACCATTTTGAAGCCTGAAAGCTCCACTCTTCATTATCATTCATTACACACACACAAAAAAAAAAACATCCACACATTTTTTTAATTTCTACTTCACAAACGTAGACAGATCTAGAACGACATGAAAGCAAGCAAATGATGAAATCTTTCATTTTTGGGTGAACTCAAAAGTAATTGCAGAAACCACAAACTGGGAACGGAAATTATGTTAAAAGAAATCCCTATAAGCTCAGCTATTCTTTAGGTCAAGCAGTGGCATGTAAGGTCATAAGCCTATGCTTTTTCATCAACGCTTAGATGTGTAGATTCCCGAGTCAAACAACTGTCTGAAAGTGGTTAAAAATTAAGCCCTGACATATTTAGTCATGCTGAGTTGACAGCTGCATGAGTGGCGTAAGTGCTTTTAAAATAAAACGAGTCCAATCTAAGTTGTGAGCACAGCAAGTTGGCTGTTATCAAAGAGGGGTGGGTTTGCGTGTGTTTAGCCCCATGAGAAATTCATGGCAGTCGAGAGGATTTAGCAGAGCCGAGTGGCCTTATCTACTGCCTGCAGCTAAACGGCCTCCCCTTGCACGGTCCTAAGAACTATGTGGCATTGATTTAACGCAGAATATCTGCTCGTAGCAAAGAGGCAAGCGGCACAGGTGTGCAGCGGGCTGATGAACTTAATTCTGATGTGATGAAAATAAGCTAGCCGTTTGTGGAACAAATGCAAGAAGCCAGACTAAACACAAAACCATCAAAAAAGACTAATAACAAACCACACGTTCAACTATTCAGCATGAATTATAATCCAGGACTCATTGCGAGGTCACTGTAGCGACACGGTTTTGAGTCGGTCCTTAAAGCAGTAATGCATGTGTAATGTGTCGTCAGATGAGCTGTGGTCAGCTCGACCATGGACTGACCGACAGACCCAGGACATCTGTCCTTCAGCAAACAGTGACGGCATCATTCGCTCCAGCTCATCTCTAATTCATTATGAACAGATGGGATATGCTTAAAAATAGTCCTTTTTTTAATCCGCAAACTACTGCAATTGCGTAATCAGCGCAGGATAGATAGCGTGTCCTTTTGGGAGTAGGTGTGTTTCCCGAAAAACCTAAAGTGATGGTTCTTTTTCATGTGTTCACTGCAAGTCGCATTACTGCTACATTCTTTCTTCAAAATCTGAACCACAAACAATGCTTTTCTATGCGTGTTTGTTAAGTTACTATCAGCAGGCAAAATATAGCCTACTACACAGTATACTGCTTACTGTTTTAAATTCAGTATGCAAAATAGTATGCATATATAACTATTGAACCTATTAAACAATAGTCTAGTATAACAGTCACACAATCTTTTGTTACAGGTTTAGCCTACTTCAATAAGCGCCATCAAGTTATTTTGGGTCACTCTTACAAATCTGATCAAATATTTTTTGAAAAAAAAAAAAAAAAAAAAAGGCTCTTACTAGGGATGTTCATTTTAACTGTTTAACCAACCGATATGAATTTTGACTGATTAATACAATCAGTTAAGCATCATTTTAATTAAATAAATTACAGTATTTTACCTAATTATTTTAAAAGGTTACCCTATTGTTATAATACGCCACTCATAGCCTATATAAAAATGTGTTGACCACAAAAAAATAAATAAATAAAAAAAAAGCACAGCAGCAGAATCCAGTCATCAGTCCTAATACAGGGAGTGACAACCGCGTTCTGTAACGGAACTCACCTGTAAATGTTCAGAACTCGGAACACACGCGCTGTGTGACCGGAGCAGGACTGGACAACTGTCATGTCATACACTGCTAAATCGCGCATCTACCGGGTGTAGCGTGTTTTTATGTGTGTTTTGGGTAACATAGTGATGGAGAAATTAGCTGCGTGTCATCTGGAAGTTTTCTTAGATCTTGTCAGTTTTCAACCGGAGCCGCTCCCATTAGTTTTGTGTTCTGTGCGTGATTCAAAGGCTCCACTCTATGCACAAATTTATAAGCTGCTGTCGGTTAATGAAGGTTGGATGAAAGATTGGACTTCTGTCATGTCAGAAAGTGATAAGACTTTTAGTTTTATGGACGTTGCCATCTTTGATATTGATTGGGTCACTGCTGCTATAGTTACTGGTAGGAATGCAACGGTACAGTGAGCCCACAGTTCGTTTTGTATCACGGTTTTCTGGCCACGGTAACGGTTTGGTTTCGATACATCAATATTACTGTACAGTACTGGATGTGAGCTCTAACATAGCGGGAGGTCATTTGCCCTTTCTATTTCAAGTTATCAAGGTACAGAGACAATATTAAATGTAAAAAAGGTAAAGATTAAGTCAAAACACCACATTTATTTTAAAAAAAAGAACACTTGTTTTTGCCCTCTTTCAAAAACGGACAAACCGAACAGGACGAACCGAACGGTTCGATAAACCACCGAAAACTATTGCATCCCTAGTTACTGGTAAGGCACACAGGCTTGATTACCATTGCACGTTCAAACAGAACTAACTTTCTTCCGATCTCTTGATTGATTATTAAGGTAAAATAGCTATACTTTTCTCGTATAGGCCTATTTATCCTTTTTAAGGTTTTTTTCTCTGGTCGCAAAAGTGCTGCAGGCGTATAATATGAAATAGATCATGATCATGTGAATCTTAGTTTTTGCGCGTGTACAATGAATCCGCAGAAAACAAATATTACTATTTTTAACGGGTCACAGGCGCTTATCCTTTCTAATTGAATGAAATTTTAATTTAAAATAATGTTTTTGATTAATAATCAGTGAACGAGCTTCAGTTGTCAGTTACGAGAAATAATCGAAATGAACATCCCTAGCTCATACTATTTCCAGTTGATTTTTTGTGGGATATTGTATTTTGCTCAGTGGACTCTCACTGTAAACCGCACATTTAGTCAAATTTAGTATACAGGATTGCAATTTTTTTTTTTTTTTTATGATTTACCTTCCAATTCCCAGTCCTTCTGACTGAGTAGGAGGTCATCAGGGTATTCCACGTATACAGAAAATACTCAATCTTTGCATGGTATATCAACCACAGAAACTAACAGTTCCCAATTAGACGTTTTAAACCAAGCATGGTGAAGTGAGCATGGACAGCAGCCCTGAACGACACCCATCAGGCATACTGGGAGCTTAAAAAGTTCTGCTTGCAAATTCTTCAAGTGCATAAGCTTCATTCTTGCTTTCTGACAAACTCCCAGAGCTTATGGCATCATCGCCCTCCCCTTCGTTACATTTCCTAAGCCACTTCCTGAGTCTAGATGCACTGGCTGATGTGCGGCGACAGCCTGTCAAAGCCAAGCGCTTCCGACATCCTCTCCCCTCAAGCACGACAAGCAGTAGCAGGCCAAGGGGAATAACAGGACTTTGCGTTGTCGGACACTTATTGCTAAGCATTCGCCAGAGACCCTGATGTGTCAAAGGAGGAAAAAGCCAGAGTCATCAAAACTTTTTGCAAGCCTGCAGCAAGGTGCATGTCTAGAGTGGGCAAGGCAACAGTCATCAGGAGGGAAACTCCACTTGCAGAGTAGATTCAATCTTTTATATGCTTAATTCAGACAGATCATATAAAGGAAGGAGTGGGAAGAGGAAAATTAAAACTTTACATGGATCTAGTTTCTGTCTGTAAAAGGTTCAAATACACTCAGTAGTAGGGGTGGGAGAAATACCAGTAGACAAGATTGACAGAGATAAACAAAATCTTCCCTATCATGGTTACACGCTCACGTGATCATGCTCATTTGCACGTTTTAAAGCATTGTGGTTAAATATATACATGCATGCTGTCTAATGTAAAGACAGTGCTCATAGAACATGGGAGTATTGGCAAATATCCTCATAAAGGCAGTAAATAGCACTATTAGTTTCATTTTTTCAGTGAAAGCAAACAGCGGAAAAAGAAAATGTGCTACAGCATATTGAATCCGGGCAGCTCTTAAAGTGACAGCAGTCCAATATTCCTGCTGTCTGTCATTAATGTTGTTCAAACAACATGAGAAAATAAATAAATAAATAATCGCACTGCTCTTAGTAGTTTTAAACATTTGATTTCTTTATACAAAGTTTGTAGCACTTCTTTTTTTTCTCTACTGCAGTGTTTTTGTGCTATTGGTTGTAATTCGTTTTTTATTCTTATTTAATCATTGACCGTTTAATTGTCTTCAGTGAGCTTTTTTTTTTTTTCTTTGTGATATTCAGAAATTTCCATCGTTTAAAGAAATGCTGATATCATGCAAAAATAACTATATTGTAATGTATATCATTATTACCATGAAATAAAATAACTATCCTGATTAGATCACCCACCTACATGCACTCTAATTAACCAACAGTAATGTGAAAGATAGATTAAGAAGCTAAAATTAAAACAACAGCATTTCTGCAGCAATTCTAGTGCATATAGATCCATTGATTAAAATGAAAGCAATCTCGGGACCCATTTCAAATCATTAGGTTCAGGGGACATCTACAATTACAATCAGAAGTCTGCTTGATTTCATTCAGGCTGATAATAATCTGTGCTTGTAAAAACAGAGCAAGGTGGTAAAGTCAAGTTACTTAATACAAACCCCACCTTCCATAAACATCTGTATCTTAAGATTAACAAACACAATGCACCTACATTCCAATGAAATATGGCAAACTGCAAATCGCATGAAAATCCCACATTTCCTGTAAGTGCACTAACAATGTTGCTGGTTCAGATTAATGACACCCAACCCTATAAAGCCTATTGTATCATATTTGACACACAAATTTCAGGGTTTATCAACGTTTCATTAAACAATGCTGAAAAACCTGTTGTACACAATCTTCTTCACACCTACTGTAATCTGATTTATAGTTTATACTTTTCTTTCTAGCAAGCAAAAGGCCTTTTAATATTAGATACTGCTAAAATGTCCCTCTTCAAGTCTCAATACTCACGTGTTTTGGTTCTAAAATCTATACAGACTTTCAGAGTAAACATAGGAATAACCTTTATATTTCACAAACACTTCCTGGACTGAAGCATAACCTAGCTATTTGTACATCTCTCAATCTTTGATATATATATCAAAAATGTTAATATTTTTTTCTTTCCCCATTTCGTTCAAATATTGTTCCACTTAAAAAACAAAAAGAAAAACAACAACAACAACAAGCCTTAAGCCCCGTACAGCCGGAAATAACAGCCAAAAAAACCCAAGCAAACAAAATCATGACATTTGACTAATAATGATGATTAAAAATACCACAACAAAAAATATACCATAACCACATATGCCAAATAAATATACCATTGGTTTCCACAAAAATACTTCGTATTAGCCAGCACTGTCATCAAAACAAGAAACTAACCAATATAACAGTAACATAACAATAAGAAAATATTGACCAAAGGAATAATCTAAATTACATTAAATCCATGGTGACTATAACTATGTAGCACCATGGTAACAAAATATAAGATTGCGCTACCTCCTCGTTTAAAATACAATGCATCAAGTTGAGATCTGATACGCCACAGCACTAGGTCTCAAACCGCAGAAATAGGCCATGACAATTATTCCCTACAGAGTTAAGTAATCCCTACATGCCTGAGAGGAAGCTGCACTGTATTGAAAAAGCAGGACTAAAGGGCTAAAGACTTGTGAAAAGGCTGACTCCTGCTTTTTCACCGCAAAAGAGTCACTTTAAAAAGTGCATCATTGCAACAGCATCCTTGGAAATGCACAGCATCTTGCTTTTGGGACCCGGTCGGCAATGCGGATGCCCTGAAAAGGTGAGACGTACAAAGACTGCAGCCAAAGACCCATCCTAAAAACTGCATGCTGCATGTCCGCTGTCTGCTTAGGCAGCTCGCTGGTTTTGAAACAAAGACACACGCAGGCTGCAAACTACTAGGCATTTCTCACTACAGTGAGTGGGTATTTACTACATTTCTAGACCTTCAGAAGAAACAACAACAACAAGCTGTAAACAATCCTGTCCCATTCCCTGTCACAATCCATCAAGTGTTCTTGGAAAACAGTCCAACGTTGCAGAACGAAGGTTTAGAGATTGTCGGTAAACACACTTATGACCCTTTCAGCCAAGCGCTGTCGCGATTGTGAAATATTGCTCAGCTGATTAATTGTTGTACAAATACTCTCGCTTAACTCGACGCCCTTCTCTTCATTCATTAAAACAGTTCCGCACGTCCGGCTGAGTACTGTTGGCGATCCGTGCTTATGCAGGACATTTTCTGCTAATCTAATACCAAGTCTGCCAAAGCCATTCGGCTATGAGCTTCTCTGGTACATATCTTATTTCACACTTGGTAGCGTCCAGTCATTGGTGAGGTAATGTATTGTTAAGCTCGCGTATGGGGCAACATCTGCGCTTGATCACACGTGTGTATTGGCCAAGTCAGGTTCTTTAAACCTTGACATCTTTCATTTGGCTACATAAGCCGGGGACTGCCATTTTTTGAGATTTTCCTGGCAATTCATTCTGCTTGTCGAGCTTTTGCAGCATTCATATCACATTCAAACTTGGGCCAGAAGTCTCTGCAATGGCCTACTGCTGGGGAGCAACTGCAACTGCCGTTTTATTGGTCTTGGTGCCTTTAACTGCCAGTGCTTTGCTGCAGAGGCGGCCCATCCGAGTTATAGGGCTTTCATTTTCCATTTGAGTTAAGACCAAAAATGTGCCCACAGGGAAGTCTTTGTGTTTGGCTTTGCAACTAGCCTCGAGTCCATGTTTTGGATTTCAACGACAGCTGATCAAATGATGCTGGCAAAGCAATGTCAACTCAACTGAAACACGGGTACTTCTTACAAAATAAAATAAGCGAAAAACTGCACTGCACACCTACATAGTAGTTTATATTAATAATCAGTTATAACTCCAACTCCAGTTAGTTAGGTATTAGCAGTCTAATTCCAATTAATATCCCAACATTCTTTCAGGAAATGCTTTCTTGCATAAGTAATTATGTAATATTATACAGTAGTCGATCAAACCTTTCATCAAAGTTGTCCTAAAATCAAAAACAATAACTATTCTTGTCTTAGGACAACTTTGATGAACTTTTATGATCCACTTCAAACGTTGACTACCGTATATAACTCTAAATACAACTAAATTAATATTCCAATTAGACGATACTAAAATATTAAGTTAATATAACATTTCCAGTTAGTTCAATATATACAGTATAATTCTAATAATTAACATTAAAATATTTACAGAAATGCATTGTTGTTTAATTACAATTAATTACTTGGATATTAAGATATTATTTGAAAAAATTATTAATTAACAACTAACTCTATTGGGACTATTTACATGCCAAAGCATTTACTGGAAGTGTTGTAACATTAACGTTGAATATTTCCAGGAAACGCTTTGTAGTATGAATAATTAGCTAATGTTCCAACTGTATTGCACAACCACTTTAAACAATTCAAACATGCAAAATTAAACAAGAAAGGACTGTCTGTAAATTACCTCCTTTCCAGAGAGCTGTTTGACGCACCGCTGCACCCGTAAGGAACACATCAAGTCAACTAAAACGTACCTAATTTGCATCCTATTTGTGCAACATTTCTCAAATCTGCACACAATTCCTTCATTTGGATAGAAGATGCACATCACAGAAAAACAAACAAAGATTGCGTATTGTGGTCAGCTCATTTAAACAAGCATGTAGTTTAAAATATCTCAATATCTCATCTCCCCATAAAAAGGATTCTTAATGATTATTTTCTGATCGTATTCCTCTGTGTCTGTTAAGTTCATGGTTTATTTCATAGTTAGGGTCTCATAAAAATATCTAAACATCCATAACGTTTCACACAGAAGGGGTTATTACTGTGAAGGCCTGCAAGGAGGAAATGACAATGGGGGTACTCTTCTGATGGATAAATGAAGCATCCAGGCCTAAATGAGCCATGAAAGTCAATTAGGAAACATCCATAAAGCCCATTTTCTCTGTACAGTTTTTTTACGCCACAGGGTCTTGGTTTTCAGAATGGATGGGCAGCGAGGAATAAAGGACCGTGTGTGTGTGTGTGTGTGTGTGTGTGCATACACCCTGTTTGGAGGAGTGGATTGTTGGACTACTTGTTCTTGACCACAGAAAAAATAAAATAAAAGACAAGTCAAGTATTATCATTTCCTCTGGGTTTCACGATGCAGTACAGAGCGAGATAGAGGGGTAAAAATGGGAGGGAGTGAGCGTTTGGCTTGGGGGGCAGGGTGTTTGATGAACCTTTTCATCTGTGCAGCTCTTTGAGGCAAGATGCTTTCAAAAAGCTCTTAAACAGAGCCCTGCGATGCTCAGACACAGCCATGGGCACATTGTGCCATCTCGTCCTATTCCACACAAACCACAAAAAGGCCCAGATTCAGCCACCATCAATACAGCTTGATGCTAAATATTCATATTTACAACTAAAACTGAATATTAACGGCACATTTTTAATATTTCTCATTATAGCGGTACTAGTACACATTCGACATTCATTGGATGTAATTGGATTGATCAATTATTAATGCCTCTAATTTTTACATTTACCTTAAAGTAATCTTAAATAACTCCAACACTTAAATTTAAGCTTTATTAAATATTTATTTCTGTACGGTACATTATATTGTTAAATATAAAAAACTTTTCCCATTCCCCATTTATCTCAATATGTTAACTTTAGAATTACAAATCAGATTATTTTAATACAATAAACCTATAATGTTAATCTTTGGCAAATCTCAAAATGTGAAGAGCATGAAATTAAATCAATATTGAAATGATGTTAATAGTACATTTGTGCAATTGTACATGTGATGCCTAAATTCACCTGCACAAATGTTTTTGACAAAACTGTATAATTTCAGCATCATCCATTTATCATTAGCACTTTGAAAATAAAAGTTTTCTATATCAATATCTCATCCCCCCATGAATTGCACCTAATTTATAAAGCTAAATGTATGTCACACACAGAATCAAGCCACTTACCACCAACAAAATCAATCGTCCTGCACATTAACTGACACAGCACTATGCAAGATCTAAACATGAGCTCAGCAAAAAAGTGTTTCGGATCATCACATACAAGCATCATGCGTGTACGGCCACACATACACAAAGCAAAACTAGTTCAACCAGCAAATTGAGCAAGTATTACGCTCACCACAGACACTTTGCCCACTTCCAGTACACACCATAAAAACCACAAACTGCAGTTTAATAATTTCCTTTAAGAAACCACATCAATCCATGTCATCCATGCATGAGTTTCACTGATCTTTAGCCACAACCAAGCTGAACGGTGGTATGTGGGTGTCACCTACTCGCTCATGAAACCCCAAGCTATATTATAGATCGGCTGGGCTTATTGACAGCAGTGTTAGTCAGAGTTTCCACTGAACACAGTTACAGAACAAGCTACTGAAGGGCATGTTGTAACCAAACAAATAGGCACAGTTAAAGGGCCTCTATCGCTGCTTTAAGCATATGAAGCTGACTTTGTTCGAGTCCAAATATGGTCAGCAGGTCCTGAAATGATGGTAGCCCACCCCGTGGCTACGATATGTGACAGGCCTCAGTGTTTACACAGCACTTGCAGAGCCCATGAAAATGCAAACCACAATCTAACTGAACAAAGTGCTCTGGGAAAAATTAGATCATCATAACACGTGCCATAAAAATCCATTCAATCATTTACCAGATGGACTTACGCTCCTCCCCTGGCCGTCAACTTCCTGTTGTGTCAGAATTTATTACCTCAGAGTAATGGATTTCATTCATTTACTCATTGATGATATTTGAATTCTGTGCTTTAAAATGTGTACTGAATCAGGCTCACAAAACAAGCAACCAGAGAAGTGTCTCAAGACCAGGAAAGACAGATTGTTACCAAATGTAACAACCTACTAAATGAAAAATGACACTTGCTTGTAAACTAACACAAAGAAAGATTCAATTCTTTTTAGTAAAGCAGCTTTATAAAACCATGAAACTTACCTGTGCGCTCAATGTAGTCAACACACTTCTCAATGAACAAAGGTATGGGCCTATCAGGTGTGACCAAGTTCTGAAGAGGCACCCCAAAGTAGTTGCTATCCCAATTTCTACGAGTTGGTGGATACAATGGCTTTGTGGTCTTTGTTGGCTTTGTCTGTTAAGAAACATATAACATGATTACTACAGAGCATGCTGATGACACAATCCAAAAACTAAAACATCTCATTATAAACTAAATTAAGGCATCACAAAATAATGTAGAAAAAGGACTATTACAGATTTTCCTAGGGGATTGAGAATTACTAGCTTACTTTTTTGGGCTCCTTGGTCTTTGGTGGTTTCTTTTTCTTCATTTTCTTTTCATCCTGCTCTGGGTCCGATGTGATGGCTGGATTGTCTATCCCTCCTTTCCAAGGATCCACTGGTGAGAGAAGCGGATCTTCTTCACTTCCTCGGTTGCCCCTTCCTTTTTTCTTCTTCTGTGTCGCAGGCCCAGACTCATCATCACTGACATCCGAGTGCACTCGTCTGTGATAAGCTTTCGTCTTGCTGAAGAGGATCTTGGAACGATGTTTGTACTTCGAAGGCCTTCTGCCGCCCTGAGACTTAGACATGGAGTCAAAGCCATTCTCCTCATCCCCGTGCAGAGCGAGTCCGCCGAACGAATTGCGGATCCTGCCAGATCTGCTGTGTGCGTCTTCCGGGACGGCATAGATGTCATCGCTGAAGCCTTTTGATTTGAGAAGCGTGTCAGCCGGCTCTGCATAGTTATCAGATGCTTCGAGGTCATCGCCGTGACCCAACATTGGACTGCGTGTCCACCTGGAGGTCCTCATTCCAGCTTCAATGGTCCTTAGTAGGTTGGGGTCCAGCTTTTTAACGTTGGGTTTGGGCGGCACATTGGGCTTGGGTTTTACCGGAGGAGGCACTTTGTGGTTACGCTCGTGATCACCAACAGGTGTGCTGTGAACAGGGTACTCGTTTCCTTCCAGGTCGATTCTGTACTTCCGTTCGCTAGGATTGGGCAGCAGCTGCACATCATCGCCTATCGGGCTGTAAGGTGGTGGTCCCTCCCCATCATCCTCAGAGTCAGGGTAATATTGGTAAGCAGGCGAATGGCTGTGAGGGGACTGAGGGAAGACATCTTCACCGGTGCCTGGTCCGTCCCTGCTGTTTTCGAACATGAAGGAGCTTTCGATGTTGCTCTTCTTCTCGAGTACCTCATTAAAAAATGGCGTGAAAACCTCTGTCTGCCTGTGATACTGGGACAAAGAGTAGAGTGCGGTAAACTTAGCCGTAATTTCCGTGGCAATGTGCTCGCCTTCAGTCATTAGCTCTTTTATGGCCTCATTCTCGAAGAAGTCCGCTTGGCTGTCCGTAATGGCCACCAGTTGAACTGGAATGACATCCTGGACTTCCGCCAGGAACGCCCTCAGCATAGCCATGGAAGACTTTCGTTTTGCCGAGTAAACAAGAATGTACCCATGCACCAATTCGTCCTTTCTGATTCCAATGGAGGAGTGGTAGGAGAGCACAGTGACCTGTATGCGTCTGCGGCTGTCGCCGATGATTTTGTCAAGGATCAATGTGTTGCACTGCCCGGGCTGTCCGGCGCTGCAAGAATGCGAGTCCAAGAACGGTGAGAGAATGAGATCCACGCTGAACGGATCTCCACACATGGCACACATGACTATCCGCAAATCTGTCTCCGACAGATCCTTAATGGAGGGCATGGGGCTCATCATGTCGAAATTGTGCTTCAACCCCTCCAACACCGCTCTGAGGGCCTGTTTTATCTGAGACTCATTAAACTTTCTAGGAAAAGTGCCGGAGGGTATATCTACAAAAGTACACTGTAGCTTATTTGCAAGCTGTTGGCCTTGGTGCCTCAAAATAGGCATGTTTTTGCAAACACTGTCGCGCTGATTTGCTAGAATGAGAATGAATGGCACTGGCTGGCTATACCTTTCCCTTCTGCTCTGGGCAATCTCAGCTCGAATCCGGCTTACGCGGTCACCGATGTAATTAAGCGACTCTATAGAGCTGAAGACACAAAAGAACCCATGGGGCTTGAAAGTCGATATCCAGGAATGGTTCAAAAGCATGCCAGAATTGACATCCACAGGCAAAAGGTCTAATTCATAGATTTTCCCATCAAGGGTGTATTCATCATCAGTGGACTGAGCTCGGATTTCATTTGCGAGCTCCTGCGCCAGTCCTTCTCTGCCCACGAGACACAAGTTTACCTTATCAATGTTGGCACTGTTGTAGTAGATATTGGAGCGGCCGTGATCCAGCTGAACCAGCCGGTTGGCGAGGATTTGCTCGACCTTAAGATCGATGCAGGCCGTGCCGCTGAGGCACGTTTCCTTCGTGGGGTGATAGACAAACCCGATGTGTTTCAGTAAAAGTGACTCCCTGTCAGTGGTGAGTTTCTGGAGAGCTCTGTATCTAGGTTCCTCATTAAGCACGGCATGAATCTCACTCATTTTGTCACAGCTCGGGGTCGCGTTCAAATCAAGGTCATAGAACAGCTCTGCATGCTCAAAAAGCATTTCCTGAAACTCCTCTTTGGCCCTTTCAACTATTTCCTGCTGATGCCGACTGTAAACATCCCTGCGATCTAATTCGGTGATGTACTTGTACGCCTCGTCTTCCATGACAAAGCACATGACCTCTTCCCACGGCTGGCCGGGACTAATGAAATGCACTCGCTCCAGCGTCTTCTTGAATTTCTCCTTCATCTCCAAACGCCTCTTCTCAGATATCAAATGCTGTACGTGGTTTTGATAAATCCTCTCTCCCTCCATGGTTCTGAGGATATCGAAGGGCACTCTTCTGTCGTCGGTTTTATCGAGGTGATCCGTCTCATACCACGGCGTTTGTTCTAACTCAATGAAACAGTACTGGAACTCAGGCCTGCTCTTCATAAGGCTCTGAGCCTCAGTCCAACTCAGTGTCTCAATTTCCTCCAGGTTGTTCAGCAACTTATTAAGAATTTTTGGCAAACTCGTAAGGTAATCCTCACGCCGCCTCTTGATATGCTCTTGTCTAAGCTGCTCTATGTGCTTGGAAAAGGTGTTTCTAGCCTTTCTGGTACCTTCTATGTTGATGTACTCTTCATAGTCTGGGTGACTTTTCAACTTATTGCTCACAATTTTCCAGTTCGTGTGATAATCTCGGACAGTTTGAACGATGAGCTTTTCGAACCTGTCTGAAACTGAAGCTACTAATTGTCTCTGGGATTTGTACGCTTCCAAATAAGAGATGATTTTGGGTTTTCCTCGGGTTTTGTCCATCTGCTGTATCAGAGCATTGAAACAGAGCTCCACATTCACAGACGCTCGAGCTGACGTTTCCACCAACATGAGATTCTTTTTACCCGTCACAAACGTCTGCACCTCCCTCAGGTATTGCTCGACACACTCGTCACATTTTGTTGCAGCGATGATTATGGGTTTTTTCGCCTTGGAAATCTGAGAATGGAGGCTGTGGACAAACTTCATCTGGTCGTCGAACTTCCTATTGCATCCTTTGCTTATATCTATGCACAACACAAAGCCATCGATGTTCAGCTTGCCATCAGGCATCTGCTTCTGATCAAAATCCTGTTCCAAGCCAAGCTGGTCTGTGCAAATGTACATCAGCTTCTCAGCAGACTGAAGCTTCGTATTTGCAGCCCTTTTCGTGTAAGGCTGCAGGTTTGTGCTCCGGTGAGGCAGGAAGGTCTGGTCATCAATGAACTCTGTCTGCTCAATGACCTGGATTCGACACTCGAGGCCATCGTCCCCTCGATGTAACACTTCACCCCAGTATAAGAAATGATCATTGTTCACCACACGCCCTCCAAAGTCAATTGTGCTCAACACAGAAGTGTGCTCCAAGTAGTAGCAATCTGCACTGGGGCGCACGTATCTGTTGCATAGGCAGGATTTACCTACGCCGCAGTTGCCCTTCTCTTTCTCAGTGCCTGAGAGTCCGACGACACTGATAGCGTATGTCGGACGGGGCTCCTTATTCTTGGCCATTATATTGCCCCTCTCATTGCTTGTTACGCTAAGCAAAGTATGCCAGCCAGGCAAGCACGTACTTCCATTTGCTAGTACAGGCGCATTTCCATTTCTCACTTTGCATGAGCTGATGTTGCTTTAATCTTGATCATCTGTCCCGGGCGACTGCTCTTTCCTCTCCTATCACCTTCCTGCAATAAAAAATAAATTAATTAAATTAGTAAACAATAAGATGAAGTGTAAAGTCCTGTTTTTAAATAGTCAAACACTTATCATTTATCACACTAAACTTAATATGTCAGATGATGATTACACAGGCATAACAATAGAAGCCGAACAAGTACAATCAATGCGATGACTGTGACCATTACCGGTATCTAAAAATTCAAGCATGACACTGAATGAATGAAGTATTATTGCCATTGCATTTTGAATACTCTTTTATTTAAAGTCTGCAAACACTACCACAACGGCAAGGAATCTCAAGAAATCCTTGTGACACACATCCTCAATGCATTCATTTATTATAACACAAGTAGGAGCACTGACACCGTTTCACAAGCTCTTTCACGGCGATACACGTTTACTGCATGTACGAAAATATGCAAGCTATGCTTGTCATCTGCAGTGACAGGCTTCGTAATGACAAATAAATGCATCTGTCAGTAGAAATAAGGAAGCAAATTTACACATTTAACGGCATTCAATTTATGATAAACACTAAACAACTGAAAGAAAATATTTTATAAATGTAACTCAATTCAGTGCGTAACTAGAACCACTTTTGAATTTGGCAAAGCCGGATGCGTCATTAAAAGATTCACGTTTATGAAAATTGTGTCATCATTTACTCCTCCTCGTGTCGTTCCAAACCTGTAGGACTTCTCTTTCTCTGTGGATCACAGAAGGAGATCTTAGCCTGAATGACAGCCTGAGTCGCTTTTTATTGCATCTGTTTTAAACATAATGAAAGTAACAGATAAATGAAGCTGCCATTCCTTGCTCCACAGAGGAAATAAAGGCACACAAATAAAAAATATGATCAATACGTTCTCAAGGTCTTTTATCATTTTTGTGTAAGGACATTTAGATCCACACAGACTTGCTAATGAATCTTTCAAACATTCTGTGAACCAGTTTGACCGATTCATTGAAAAGAACCGGCTCAAAAGAACAACCAAATCGAATCAATATCTAGAATCTAGAATCAATATCACATTTAAAAATCGTATATTCAGTTCTAAACGCTCATGACTTTTTAAGGTTTCACTTTTCATTTTGTGTAGGGAAAACACTTTTTTAATCATTCTCAGATTCGTACAGTTCTTTCATGACCGTGGGAACCACGGAGTAAATGATGACAACAATTTCATTTTGCCCGCAATAACGTCATAAATAACGACCGCATTTATTGGACATCAACGACTGTCCCTCACGGGCGCTAAATCACGACAACAGGGGACATCGGTGAAACCAACTCACCCATACCTTTTGTCGAGACGCGTTTCTTAACGACGGTGGGCTGCGTTTCTAAACGAGGATGTAAAGCAGACAGAAGCATCTGCTGAAGGTGAGAAGGACTTCAGAAGCGCTATTGTTACGAGCCACACTGCGCTCAGATGTCCAAGCGACGATTCCCACAACTAGTCGAGAGAATTATCGCTAAAGGTGGCTTCCAAACGGACAAGAATGTGCGCATGATTTACTTCGAAACCCACAAGCGTCCACTCCATTTGAATCCCGGGAATTGAATTTCACACCAGAATAGTTTTATCTCAGGACAAATCAATGCGCACACGCTCTTGCTTGAAACAACACAGCGATTTAAATCCGTTTAGTAATGTGTTAATACGCTTTTACTTGTATTCGCATCGACGCGGGCCTTGCCTCTAACAAGGCATTAGATGCTTCCTTTGCTCGCTAGCTTCCCAGTTAGCCAGTGCTAGTTAAGTGTGACACCGACACAACGCACGGTGGGCGAGACAGACAAATCTGTGCATTTACATAAAGCTACACAACTATCGCCCAGACGTGGAAATAAATCAGCCCAATTCAGTAAAGCAAACGGCAAAAAAAGCATGCTGGAAAGTCACATACTCCGTGTGCATTCCCCTACCTAACATGGTCGCTCCCAGCTCCAGACACCACAGATAGGAGGAGGCATTCCAACTATTTCCTTTAATTTCTGCGGATGCGATACCGACACAAAATCCGGTTTTGTCGCGTTTCCCGTGAGAGGTTGGAATATTCGGCGATATTTCCACAAAGTGGTTGTTTTCAGTGTTTTCTAGCAGGAAGAGTGGTATGCGTGTAATCGGAGAGCCATCCCCTCCCCTCTCATTCCAGTCAGTAATGGCGACGGAGAGATCCGCTCTCACTCACTCTCTCTCTCTCTCTCCTCACTAACTTTTCCATTCCGCTCACCGCGGGGGCACGACGCGCGCTCACGATACACTCCCGGGATCATGTAGTTTAATACTTAATGGTTTTTAATATCTTAATTTAATCTGTGCCGCGATGGCAAGTAAATAAAATAAAGGAATATAGTATTTAAAAAGCATCGATTTGTATAAATCTGTTCCTATCTATACCTGTTATTGGACTATATTTACATATTTGTAGACCTTTGGAGTTTTTTTTTTATTTATTTTGACATTTCTCTGGGATATTAAAGAGGTTTATTTTCAGAGTTTTTTTTTTTTTCTTTCAGACTAACTGAAATAAACCTGGCTTGTTTTATGAAATCCAGGGGCCTGTTCCATAAACCAAGATTAGAGTATAAGCCAGGCTTATTTCAGTTAGTCTGACTTATTGCCAGTTAATTTGTATTAAAATAAGTCAGACTATCTACCACAAGCCTGGCTTATTTGGTAAACTTGTTTTATGGAACAGGCCCCTTGTCTGTTTTTATGAAGGCTCAGCTGCTATTTTTGTGACACAGAAAAGACCTGAGGTTAGGAAGGCCGGTCTTATCCTGTTTACACGGTTTTTATCTATTCTTGTGGATGTATTTGGCACAAAGTCTAAAGTTAAATTTAAAATCTTTTCTGAGTCCAGAGCGTTTATCATAAACTACTTCATCATACCTTTACTTCGTCAATAAAACATGTCAGCGGTAGTCATTCAGCAATAGATTGCATGCTACAATGAATTTAGTACAGTATGTTGTGTTTTTGTACCCAGGACAATGTTAATAGTAATACACTGTTAAAGCACTGGAATGAACTGACCCCCACCTGAATATGCACAGCCTCTCTTGTGCTTACAAGCTTAGTTTATTTAAATTGAAAAAACACTTTGCTTTATACATTTGTGAATACTTTTTTCAACGATTCCTTTTGAACACGTACTCCTTCAGTATTTATAAATGTCTGTGCCAGACAGAAGGGTCCCCTGCTACTAACCAGCGGAACTAGACATGGGTTGATCTGATTAAGGAACGAAGGTGTTTCACACACCCACTGCTTCTTGTGTTTGATGTGTTTGTGTTTCATAAAATGATTCGCCGTTCACCAATTCTATTGTCTAGAGAGCATCTGCTCCCAAGGCAACGCCTATCTGTGGTCAGTGGCCAGCCACTCCCTGTCCCGGGACGAAGCACAAATGTCAAGTTTCTTCTTTTGTAAATGCAAATGGTCAATCTGACTACTTAGGGTCTGAAATCATTGTTTTTTCTAAAACAATACTGGCTTCGTCATGTGGTTACCCACATCTGTTTTTACATACATTTAAAAAAGTGGAATTAAACCCACTGCAGGTAAACTTGCCACTGCTAATTAATAAGAGTAGACACACGTACAACATAGACATACACATTCATTTTTGAATTGTACAGTGAATTTGTACTTGACTTGAATAATAGGTTATGGTTATCACTGCATTTATGTGATCTAAACTGTAATATTGTGAATTAATATAACAATTTAAAAGATGTTTTCTATTTTGAATATATGTAATCAGCCTAATATGCTCATTTGCTGTTAAAGAAACATTTTTGAATACTATTACGGTAAAAAAAAAAAGTGAAAGCCATGATATTTTTTATTTTCAGGATTCTCTGAGGATGCGCCTGAAACTGTAAATCAGAGAGTCTGACTACAGTTCTTTTCTTTTATCCAGAGCTGATCTATTTTGTTAAACAATGGCTCTGAAAGCCTGTGGGCCTGAAAGTGAATTTCATCACAGTGTTATGATTGTGTCTGAATTTGACATTCAAATGTTTCTGCCATCAGCCATGCGCTGCCATCACTTCCTCTAATGGATGAAAATCATCCATTGAAACTCTATTTGCAAACAAATAGTGCTGTCTGCTTTTGTATAATTATGGATTTGAAAGAGTGTTATGTTAGTGTAGTATTTATTGATATTTATTTTATATTTCAGTTTATATTTGTTTTTTTATTTTTTTTCATTTAAGTACATTTTTCATTTTTGTTTCAGGTTTTTTATATAAAATGTTTTATTTAAAATATAAATATAAAAAAATATAGTGACAACTTTTAATAGCCTTGGTTTTAATTTTAGTCAATTATACATTGATTGAAAAGTAGCACTTTGGTTGTTATTATTTCATTTAATTTTTTTTTTTTTTAATGTTTAAAACTTGCTATTAATAATAGCTAATTTATCTTCTTTAAAAAACAAAGTTTCCCAATACAGACTATATGCAAAGTATAGCACTAATTAATGATCATTAATGCAGCTTCTGCCCGCTAAACACAAATGTACGGATATCAAACGCTCAACATCATCATAATGTGTCTGTCCGTGCCTCCTTTAAATCTTGCCTTCTCTCTTTCTTACATCATGAATTATTTACCTCCTCGCCCCCACCCCCAAATCTCCTTCCAACACCCCTCAGATCTGCAGATTCACTGTCAGCTGTGCCTGGAGTCTTGCTGAGAAGCCCTGGTGTCCACACCCTTTGTGTGAAGCCTGATAGTGCAAGATAAGGCCAGTCATCCCTATGCATTTAATGTAATCTAAAATAACCAAGTACTGTTTGCTACAGGAAGGATTGGGTTTTTGAAAAAATAAACACCTGCTCAACTACCTAAAATATCGTGTTATACAGCTAATGTTCCTTGTAGAGATGCTCTCAAAGTTTATTGAAAAGAATGGCAATGCTAGAGTGCTAAAGCACCTCATAGACGCCTCCTTGAGCATACATCGCCCCCCTCCCGTTCCCCTGCGCTGCAGTGCAATTGGAACCAGCTGCTGCTGCTATTTACCCTGAGCAGCAGCACTGCTACATTGCCATGGTTATGGATCCACGCTTGGGATTGTGGGAAGGGCTGGGTTTCCGGGTCACTGCAGACGAGCTTTCAGGACAGAGGTATCATGCAAATAACAACAGCTACATGCTTAATATTGTCGGAATATCTCTATGATCTTGAAGTCTAGAGCTTAAAAAGGTTTTAACATTAAGTAAGTGCTGAATGGGTAAGACTTACAGATCTCCAGAATTTAAGCACATGCTTCCGAGTGTATAAAGGAACTTCAATGGGCACTTGATGTGTTACTTCAGTTAAGATGATGATATGTGAAGAAAAAACCCCAAATTATTGACTAAATAGGAAATATCAACATAGTAAATTTTAACAGCTTTGCAAGTTATATATTACAGGGAAGAAATGTGTAAAACGAAATTAGCTTTAGAGTTCATAACAGATGCATATTATTTAGAGGGTGCTAAAGGAAAAAGGTAGTATTATTTCGAAAATTTGAAGTAGAAATACTGAAATATTATTGAAATATTATGTTCCAATATAAAAAAAATAAAATTAATATAAAATGGAAATTTCAGTTTTTTGTTTTTTTTATTTAAGTCAGATTTATTTGTTTGTTTTTAATTTTAATGAATTATAGTAATCCTGGTACCCTTAAGGTATACTATGAACCTTTTAATGGTGAATAAGGTACAAAGGCACTGCCACAGACAAGCTGTGATGCCCTTTAAGGTCTGTATTTTTCACATATTTTTCTAAGAGTGTCCTAATGTTTCTCAGAATCAGGTCTCACGATATAGCATTAATGAAGATTTATTATAGATGCCAACAGTATACTTTAGCTGCTTTGAAAAACCTTGGCCCCAGAAGGCACGTACCATACATAATTTTAATCAATTATACATCTATATCTTCTATTATGCAGGTGAATATCACCACTTCAGCTGATTCACAGGCATGAAGCCAATACATAAGCCATGAAGACTTCATCATGTACTAACCATTAAGAATACAGAGATATAGTTAAATAATTATGCCATTTGCAATAATAATAACAACAACGATAATTTGATCAGGATCTGATTGAAATCTGTGCTGTTTTATATTTCACAACTAGAATGATTTACAGTGAAGAGACCTTTCTGGAGCAATATTCATATTCTTTAAATGTCTTTTGTTTGCACCTCTGCTTATCTTATTAACAGTGTCTGCTCATGAATCAAAGACGACACAGAAATAAGACTGCCCTCTGTCCTCTTGGGCTGCACAAGCTATCCCATTTAATTATTGATTTTTTTCCATAGCCTTAGGAAGTGGAAGCTATAAGCCACATTTACCACATGGGGCAAAGTCTGCATTTATAATGCCACTGAGAACGCCACAAGGACACTGTTTTAGAAATCTGTTTCTTGCCAGCTGGGAATTACCTGAGGCATGCTCAATCATGTCGCTCATTTAGTAATCTGAATATGCCCGTGTGTCTCACAAGCAGATAAGGTTTCATGAGAGGAGGTTATCTGATCTAGGATCGGATTTATGAATGGTTTTCTCCCTTTCGTTGGACAAAAATGCCAGGCAGAATTTTGGTTAATTCTACATCTCTATATGAATGGATGTTTATTTTCCGTTTACACCTCAATTACACACTCATGGGATTGTGAGTCACTGCCCTGTGCACAATGACATCAGTCAAGGCTCGTTATCGGGATAACGCTTTCTTTATTTTGAAAACAAAGAGAAAATAAATAAAACCAAATGTGAAACTGTCCAAATTCAGCTGAGGTCACTGCACAGCTGAAACCCCGGGGTCGGTCTTCTGGGAACAGTTAAGCAATTGAGACTAAAAGAAAGCAAAATAGCTTCATTGCGGTGATGAATCACAGACTGGTCTGTCTGGCCAGTGTTACGCAGGGGTGGACTGAATACGGCTGTTTCAGCTGAGTCAAGGGAGCTGTGAAAATACGCAGGAAGTGACCCTGTTTTTCTCATCTCTTGAAAACTTCATTCCAATTTTTTCTATTGGACCAGGACCGATTTTTCTTCGTTAAATGTAGTTAAGTAACAGAAGAGTCCAATCATGTTACTGTCAAAAGAGGAAAATTTGTCATAATTTAAATGAAAGCCCTTTTAGCTATCACTATAAATCAAACAAAGCACAATCAGAAGTCTGAAAACATATACACTGCCATCAAGTGGTCAAAACCTGTAATGAACATCTTTATGGATGTGGAGTGACACTTTGCTAAAGTAAATACAACCGATGACTGAAGCTGCCCAAAATCTGCCTTTTGACCCTTTTGACTTTTTTAGTCTATTCTGGCGGGAAAAGAACCATTTCAAAAATGAGTATGTGAAAATGGACATCACATTAGGAAATATGATCATAATTGTGGTGAGTTCTTAATTTCATTTTAATGAAAGCTTACTTTTTGCCAAAATGATTTATTACCGTTTGTTATTTAAATCTCTAAATAACATAAACTGTGTGTCAGTGCATCAATAAAGAACATAAATTATAGTGTTAATAGGTATGTGTTACCAATTTAAATTTCCTCAGGTCAGCAAAACTACATTAAATGTGGACATTATTTATCTTGGATGCTCCGCTAGTCGGTGTACTACTGCTGCTGCAACTCTTCTGTAAGCCTCGGCCTGCAAAACAGCCAAATAATACATGAATACATTATAAAATTATTTCATGAATCTTATTTCAGATCAGTTCTATGAGTGTTTGTTAAAATTCTCAAACTCTGACTGAAGTCTTCCAGCTGATTAGTCTCTTAGTGGATAATATGTAAACATAATTTATGCTAAATATCTTATTCAGGTCATAAACACTTACATGAGTTTTACATGAACCCTCTGATTTTGGTCAAATAATTTAACATTTTGTAGATTCTGTAAGGTGTTTGTAAACTTTTGACTTCAACTGTTTATTATATGCAATATTTGCATTTTAAATTTGTCATTTACCATGTGTTAACCAAGTAGTGTACCACATTTTTTGAAACCAAAGGTCATGAAAGACAAATGGAAAACAATGAAAAGCAAGACAGGAATCCAACATGATTCACTTACTTCTGGACTATCGGGAGATGACACAACCACGGGCTGTCCCTTGTCTGATGTTTCTCTTATGTTGAGATGAAGTGGAATGTCTCCTGTAGTGAGAAAAGAAAACCTTGTGTCTTCATACATTGACCAATCCACTCAATTCAAATGTAGTTACATACCATTTATCCTCATAATGTTCTTTACATGTAATAAATATCCTTTTTTATGTGCTTAAAACAGTCTGTCATCATGTAATACTTTATACAGAATGACCTTACCAAGCATCTCAACACCAAGGGTCTGAGCCAGCTCTTTAGCCCCATCTGAGCCAAAAATGTGTGTTGGATGATTGCACTTGGGACACTGAAAAACACTCATGTTCTGAACCAGACCCAGCACCTAAAAGGGCAAAGCACATCCTTAAATGTAATATATATATATATATATATATATATTTTTTTTTAATCTGTTGGAAATAACTGTCACAGAATTAAAACATATTAATGATTATAGATATTCATATTTTGATGCCATTTGTATTGCTTCAATGTAGGTCTATATCAGCATGAACTTTCTGCTACATTACATAATGATAAGTTGGAGCTGGAGCCTTGTAATACAAAAGGAAATGCTTTACCGGAACGTTAACCTTTCTGAACATCTCTGCACCTCTTCGTGCATCCAGCAAGGCAATGTCTTGAGGTGTAGACACAATTACAGCCCCTGAAAGACAAAATGGGCACCAGTTTAGCATACTGTATACAACTTAGCTTGATGCTTGGTGTATAAACCAGTCAAAACAATAAGGGTTAAGATTAAGAGCGGTAAAAACTGATTTCATAATGAATGGTCTGAATACTAGAAATTCCAATTCTCTCCCACCTGATACATGACAATCAAACCTTAAATGACTGATCTGAATTGGAAAAATCCATGACGCTGTGTTGTGACTGACATTAGAATGCTTCTTTCCGATTATAACAGATGCCAAAAAGATGCAGAGCTGTAACATTTGTTTATTTACCTGCTATAGGAATATTCTGAGTAATAGACAGTTGGACATCTCCGGTTCCAGGTGGCATATCAATCACAAGGTAATCCAGATTCCCCCAATCTACCTGCACGGAAAAAGTCATTATTGTAGTGAAAGGAACAACAATGTTGAGTAAATTGGATTATTTTCTTAGACTGCAGAAAATGACACAATTTTACATGGAACCAGGGAAGAATAATTCACGCACAGTCATTCAGAATGTGCCAATGGATGGAAACGTAGCTCTACTGAAGAAATCATATCAGCTGAGAAAAAAATAGGTATTTGACAAAATCCTATTATAAACAGCCATTTCCAAATCCAAATTGCAGACCTGTCTAATGAGTTTCTCAATAGCTGACATCACCATCAGACCCCTCCACACAATAGGTGCAATCTCTTCAACCAGAAAGCCCATTGACATACTGTAGAAGACGGAGAAGTGAAAACTTTAACACATTTAAACATTAAATTGTATAAAATGAAATACAAATGTTTGAGGACAGTGAGATTTTATACTACTATTTTGCAAGAATGCACTGCACTTACTAAACAGCAAAGACGTTTACGTTACAGGAGCAAATGTTGCTTAATAAAAAATCTTTCTTGAGCAGCAAATCAGCATATTAAAAAGATTTCTGAAGGATCGTGTGACACTGAAGGCTGGAGTAACGATGCTGAAAATTCAGTTTTGACATAAGAATGATACATTTTTACAGTATTTTTGATACAGGATGCAGCCTTGCTGAGCAAAAAAGACTTATTTTAAATATATTTTGCAAATCCCAAACTTTTGAACAGCAGCCTATATAAAATAACACTTTTGCATTATAATTATTGATCAGTCATGCACTTACCAAGGAATTCCAAAATTCACAAGTGGCCTCATTAAGTTCTCTGAAAATAAAGAAATAAGGATCAGACTGACAAAGACAATTTTCCTATAAAACAAGATACATTTTGTTTACACAGCAAATGTGGCCAGAAAACTCACTCTCTGTTAATTCAGGGTTTCCTTTTAAGTTCATTAACTTTGGAATGGAGGGTCCATAGACATCAGCATCGAGAAGACCCACTGATTTACTCTACTTGCAAAAGTGGTACGAATAAGATATTAAGGCAAATCGTCATTCAAAAGTGACTTAATTATGTGGTTTCAATACAGTGTTTATGATAGGTTATCCAAATCTCACCTGATCGTTAGCCATAAGTCCAAGAGCAAGATTCACTGTGAAGACATTAAACTAAATAAGATTTTCTGGGAGTTGATTAAAGCATGAAACAAACAGATTGGAAATGAATATAACATGAAACACACAGGTCAATGATCGCAAAAGACAGCAGACCTGCTGTTGTGGACTTTCCCACGCCTCCTTTCCCTGATGCAACAACAATGACCTCTTTGACTCCAGCTATGGGCTTCTGTTTTGGCAAGCCTCTTGCCATGTGCTGCCTCTGTCTCTCCTGTAGAGCTCGTTCACCAGCACCTGAAGTCTAAACAGAACATATGTGTCTGTAATACAGTCTAGACTGTAACGTCGTTGGTTTCATGCATCTATAAAACATTAATAATTAGAGTACCTGTAAGTTAATCAAAACACATTAATGAGGTTTACTCACCTTGAAACGGATTTCATGTCTGTTTTGATGCGCAGGAACAAATCTGCTAGCCAAAAGTGGTGGGCTTATAATGTTTGAGGACAATGTGTATATTTGCAAAAGCCTTTTGTAGCTGTCGTGTAATTTAACCATCTTATAAAGCTCCCAGAAACAAGATTTTAGACTATGTCACGAGCACAAAAAAAAGATAGAGATACCGCTGTGGTTTCCATGTGACACTCGTTTCTATCGGTTTAGTCTATCGGTTATGCATTTGAATAAATATTATAATATACCACGAATACAGTGTGTGTTTTTTTTAAACAAAAATATAGATGGCATGAGCTTTCGTGGAGTCGCAGCGCACTGTCGACTGTTGATGACGTACATTGTTTGGATTCCCACGCGGAAGCGGAACCCCCGGTACGTTAGTTCCATAGTTCATGTCCATAACCAATAAACTCGCGAGGACATTCAAAGTAAATTAATATTGTTTATGTTACCTCCGAATTACATTGAACACTGTCGCTGACATCGTCAGTTTCCGGCATATTTCGTAGCAATGTCCGAGAGAACAGATGACGGCATGAAAGCGCGAGTGGTTCTCCAGCAGTGTCTGCACGCGCGACTGCAGGTCAAACCTCCAGATGCTGACAGTGAAGCTGAATGGGTTGAGGTATCGGGAAAATATTTCATTAATCAGTTAATCTTAACCACAATTCTAGTTTTTGTCCAACTACTGAACTGTCTAATTTTATTCTGATTGTTCAGATTAATAGGGGAATGGTTATCTACATCTGCTTTTTCAAAGGTGCAACTGAAGATATAATCCCCAAAATGGGTATGCAATTGCTCCGGTCTTATATTTGTAATAAAACATACATACATGGATGAATTTTGAAATGTGATGTTCACCGTATTTCATTTACACCTGTTTTCCCACTCAGTGAACACACTGATGAACTTGAAGCTTTGCGAGACAGAATCTGGAAAGCATACCTCAGTCCTTCAGCTACCAGGCAGTGTTCTCATAGTACCGCAAGCTACACTTGGAGGAAAACCAAAAGGAAAAGGGATGCAGTACCATGGTAACATTGGGAAAGATGAAGGCTTGAAGCTCTATGACAGCTTTGTGTCTCATTGTAAAAATGAACTCGCAGCCTGCAAGAATAGTGACACTATTACAGAGGTCAGACATGGAACGTATGGGAACAGACAAGTCCTGAAGCTGGATACAAATGGACCTTATACTCATCTAATGGAGTTTTAAGAATTGTACCATTTTTTGTAGACCAGTAATATGTGGTTATATGAAGGACTTTGACTTATACGGATCATGCAGAAGCATGAAAAGACTGTTAATACGCATTTTCTGCTCCACTCCTAATTAAAATTAATGGTATGCGTACAACTGATGACTGTGTCTATGTCTGTTTTCATATTTTTTTTTGTGATTTATTTGTTTTTAAGGTTAAGCATATTTATCTGTCTATCTATCTGTCTGTGTGCTTATCTGATAAAGCAGTCCATAAATCAGTCACAATGTCTGTTGATTTGCTTGCTATTCAAGAATAGTTTCAGATGGAATATCAATTACAAAATAATCCAGATTTAACCAGTCTAATGTTGCAAAATTGAACTTTGGACTGCAGAAAATGACAAATTGCATTAGTAGTAGTATTGTACATCAAAATATAGTAAAAAAGTGTGTGTGTGTGTGTGTATTTATAGGTCCTTCTCAAAAAAGTAGCATATTGTGATAAAGTTCATTATTTTCTGTAATGTACTGATAAACATTAGACTTTCATATATTTTAGATTCATTACA
>JAUMHQ010000078.1:12154826-12177159 GCA_032361165.1 Enteromius paludinosus | reverse complement strand
ATCATTACGTCTATGGAGAGTCCTCATAAATCACAAAAACCAACATGTGTGTGTGTGTGTGTGTGTGTGTGTGTGTGCTTGGTGTACAAAAACAAAATGCTACATTAAAAACGATTCATCACTTCCAATACATTGCAAATACAGAATTATGACCAGAAGAGCACAAGCGATTCTTCATTTAGATTGCCTGGCATGAGAAGATCAAGCACCGGCAATCTGTGTAGGGATCGGACTAATGCAATACAATGTCCCTATAATACAGCCCCATCCCAGAGCTCATTACCTTGTGGTGACCTTCCAGCAGCCAAAGTTCTTCCTAAAGACAAATAGCTGTCAAGCATTTCAATATAAGAGAGGTCTTTATTTGTACTCATCACATTATACTGTAACTGTTACAAGTTTGGACAATCTCTCTTTTTAGCAGCTTTGAAAAAGCAACGTATTTTTCGTAGAGGTCAAGGCAGCGGTGTAATTTGCCATCCATCTGCTCGACTATCTCAACTGCTTGCTTTGCGTTGGTATGGCTGATTTCACTTAAAATAAGTAGACAGCAGGCCCACGAGAGACTGAATATTCAGAGAGGGTGGTAGGGGGACGAATTTTTGCAACAGCTGTTTGCCTTTTAATCTGCCACCATCAGATCTTCCAGTCTTTGATAGGCCACCCAATCTACACGAATGACTGAACTAAATCGTTCCTTAATCTACAGCCTTATTAGTTTGTCCTCTTATGCATGTAAATCAGGATGCAGTCATTTTCATATGTAGATGGATTATTAAAAGCTGTGGAGGGAGAGTGGGTTTTTTTCCCCTCTCACAATAAACAACAAAGCCCTGCACAGATTACAGCAGAAGCGGTGGCTATGAGAGGGCAGGAAGCAGTTTGTAATTGACAGGCTGCTTTGACAGAGCGCGAGCCTTGTGAATAGATGGGTTTATCTAGACCGGGTGATGTGTCATTAGCATATCTTGATAACATTGATTTCTTCATTACCCTTAATGAAATTTCCACTTAATGGCTTCTAATTAGTTTCAACTGGTGCCTATGTAATTGCAGCGGTAATATTTTGCTCAGCAGCGCGAGTTTGATGCTTTGAGGCGACGCGGCCGGAAACTCTTGCGTGAACTTTTATTCTCTCGCGCTGCTTACGCGTTTGTTGTCTAAATTTGCAGATCAGTCGTTTGCTATATTCCTATATGTGATTAAACTTAACTTTTGTGCGGCTGCCAGTTTTGATGATCATCTCATGTAACTGCCATGGAGCCAGGCCAACAAAGAATTAGCACGGATGGGTAATTGAATAATGTCCCATAAGGCCACGAATCACATGGTTTTTCTGTGTTTTTAGCTGTTCAAACGGGATTACGGTGCACCTTTAGTAGTAAAACCGGGGGCATGGATGTTATCAGGCCACTTCAGCGCGATAAAACATCTCCAAGTGTTATTAATTAGCCAGAAAAGCCACAGATCAGGCGCTGTCTCGCGGGAGCGCGCGCACGGGCCTGACGTTAGCTGCTGGTGTCGTATGAATCATGACGTTTATTTATGCATCGGCACATGGCACTTTGATAAGATTGGTGTTATCTCTGTCGCCATCAACGGCTCGCTGCTCATTTCCATAAATTATCTCCCAGTAATTATCCGTCCAGATGTCCAAATTGTGCCACAAATTATCTGCAAAACGAATCAAAATCCCACTGTAATTTAGTAATAGCTGATTAGACCTCGGTGTATTAAAGAAACTTGGATCTAATTAGTATAAGCTATATTTTGCAGTCTGTTCAAATGGGTACAACTATGTTTTGAATGCAACAGTTCTTCTGAAAGTGCAAAAAAAAAAACACACACAAAATAGCCTACATACTACTATACTTCATTCATTTTAAATTAAACATACATATATATATATATATATAAAAAAAATGTTTTTATAAACATGTCAAATTGGACACCCACATTTCGTAATGGCCCTCTGCTTCCAGTTGACCAAGATTAATTAAAAATCAATGTAATATTCAAATGTAGGCATGCTTAACATGCGTTATATTGAGCTGAGAAGTTCTTATAAGAGTGTGATTTTGACAAATTCACCCGTTTTCTTTTTTATTTATTTATATTTATTTATTATATTTATTTATTTATTTGGAGGGGGGGTCTAATTAAAAAGCTGAAAATTAAAAAAACCTACAAATTCAACTCTTGAAAATTGAATTTTGCCACTATATCTGAAGATAAACAGTAGGCTAAAGCAATTTTTTGTTCTTACAATTTGATAATTATAATAATTTGAAAATTCAATATTGAATATTTGCCCCTTTTTAATATAAAAAGAACAAACGGAATGCCATTTATAAACGTTTTCACAATAATTTGTAAATATTTGTAGAATTTGACACGTGTTTTTTCTCAGACATCATGACCCATTTATATTCGCACTTATTTATTTCAAGCTTAAAACAGTTTCAGCTTTTGCAAAAGAGAAATTTAAGAATTAGCCTATTTATCCTCACAGGTTTTGAATCCAACGAAATTAGCTAAGCAATCTATTTCAGTGACAGACGTTCTGATTTAATTATTTGTTAGTTTTATCAGAAAGATTATTTATTATTTTTTGGTGCATCAGGCGATGCACAACGACAACATGCGTGCTGTATGGTTCCAGGGGTCCTTTTCTATTTCAGATATTTTCCTAATGTCCTTTATTTCGCCATGTTGACATGCACGCAAAAAAAGTATAGATTATTAAAGTCTTTTATATCACGCTAAAATTAGTATCAACCATTATTATTGCTAGACCTATTATTACTTAAATCGAGTAGCCGAATTTTAATTCGAAATTTAATTTCGAAGCGATCTCATTTTATTTGCTAATTCTGGTTAAATGTCTGATTAACACATAATGGTAAGGAAAATGTGATGTGAATGAAATGACATGATGCATAAAAAACAGGGAGAGCAACATCCTGTATCCTCTGGAATTCTAAATCGCTTACTCTCCGCTGATTGGCTGTTGAGTTTTGACCCTTGTTGGGATGGACCTGTTGGATAAAAGGAGAATTTCTAGAGGGATCATGCGTATTGCGCCGTGGATGCCTGTGCACAAGGGACCGACTCGTATGTGAAGAAGGGAATAGTCTCAGAGGCACCATGACAGGAAAGGATGGGGCTGTTTTGTCGGAAAGTTTGAACAAATCAAAATCAGCGTGTGCCGCTGAGAACGGGAGAAATAACAATCCACATCTGTCAAAGAGCAGCAGCACACATCCACCCAAATGCACGGGCTTCGGCATCCAGGAGATCCTGGGACTAAATAAAGAGCCGTCCTCGGCTCCGCGGAGCGCACTGGACTCGTTCCCTGCCGGGGCGCACCTTCTAGCCAGCAGGTCGATGCTCGGTCCAGCTGGTGTTGGTGTTGGGGTCGGGATGGGATTAATTGGCCCTGGAGGTATTCCATCGTTCTACAGCCAGCCGGCGTTTCTTGAGGTGCTGTCAGACGCGCAAAACGTCCATCTGCAGCCGCTAAACAGGACAGTGGGACCGCTGGAAACGAACCAGTCCGCCAGCTCAGGTACACAGACCAAAGAAATTCAGGTTTCAATTTCTTCAAAATCCAAATTCAATTAGGCTACTCTTTGTTTTAGTGCACTGTCGTTATTGTTAACCGAGAGAGAGAAGGCCTTAATAAACACCTACATTTTATAGCCTAATATTCTTATTAATTCTTATAAATATTATCAAGATGGAAATGTGATTAAAAAAGGCCTCCAACCTGTTGCCTGTTTTATATAAATCGCATTAGGCTATTTACGAATTTTTTTTTATAATTATCCTCCAAACTCTAATTATTATCATCATCAAAAATTTGCTTTTCAAAAAATGAAAGAACTATTAGAGTTGCAAAACATATATTTCACATTTTGAATAACATTTCCCCCGATGTCACAGATTCAGAAGATGTCTCTTCAAGTGAAAGGAAAATATCAAAATCTTCAATGAGCCAGAGCAAGAAGAGAAAAAAGAGACGACACAGGTACGCCACTAAAATTGATGCAAACGATGAAACAACAATCGCGTAAAATGATTAGTCTTCTGAAACGACTGCCTCGATTGTCTGGCAATCATGGCCAATCTGAAATCAACTGGAAAATAACATTTTCATGAACAGACGAACTGCGGTAAGGATGCCCAAGGTCCTTGTCCCTTTTTAAAAGAGCTTATTTTTCGTACTAATTTGTATTTTTATATTGTTATATTTTAATAGGCATTTGGATTGGATTGTAGGCTATATAAAAATTGTGAAATTAAATGTAAAAATAGACATCATATTGCTACATTTGACTAAATTGAATACAGCAATATGTAATATTTCAGCGTTTGTAATAAAATGAATCATGAAATAAGAAGAATAAATAAAATCATTTTAAAATACACGCACAATTGTATTTGGATTCTAAACGAATGCAATCTAATGGCCTCGACATTTCACACGATTTGAGTAGTTATCGAAATACAATTTTTCTAAAACTGATTTCCTAAAACATCTGAATGTTCTTTTTTTTTTTTTTTTTTTTTTTGTAGAACAATATTTACATCTTACCAGCTGGAAGAACTGGAGAAGGCATTTAACGAGGCTCATTATCCGGATGTGTACGCCAGAGAAATGCTGGCCATGAAGACCGAGCTGCCGGAGGACAGGATACAGGTAACACTCAACTATTTACACCCGCCTTTTTAATTACATGAGAACAGAAGAGAACGACGAGGTGCTCTTTTCGACCGCTCGCGCTTTATTTAGCCTATTATATAAAAATCCTGAACGAATTATTTGGTGGTATGTTCCTGCATTCAGTGATCCCTCTTTTCTGGCGATTTGTTGTTACTGTTGTTTAGTCTTACAAAATAAAGTTAAAATAGGTAGTATATTTTTAATGATTTAATATTAGCCTATTGCATTTTGCTTTTACATTCATTCTTGCCGTGTTATATTCCTCGAATTGCGTCAGCTTTTCTGTCTTTGTTAGGCTTTTTCGTTTTGTTTTTGTTTTTAAGGAAAATGCTTCTAACGTTTTCTGTTTTTATGTCTAATGAATAACTAGGCAGTCAGTATGTTGTTTTACATTTACAATTAAATCGGCCTATTTAGACTAAAAATGAGGAAATCGAGTAAGACTAAAACAATTTTTTAAGGATGCAATAAAACATCCAGTTTGGGTTAAAATAATATGACAGACGAGAATCGGAGCTCAATCCTGTGTCTTACACACAGTGTAAAAATGAAGCACGAGTTGGAAAACCTCTCAGTGCCTCAGATATGCTCGGATAGCCTACTCAAGAACTCTTTCCTCTTCTCATGCTTTACTGATGTTGGATCTTGTAGGTTCCTCAGAGAAATGAACTCAGAAAAGTCCGAGTCTAAGGGTTCTCAAGGTTTGGTGGTTAGTCCTTATTTCCTTGATGTCAGCTGGAGAAGCTAAATATCAGGCGTATAGGGTATCAGATGCGCGATTGTTCATGTACATGTATTTTAGATAGGCCCAAAGTAATATATTTTTTTATACGTAAGAATATGTTTCAATAATATCAAACGTTTCAATGATAACAAAATCATCGATTTTCAGTCGATAACGTAGCCTATTGAAATAACATCACGTGACTTTATTATAGCTATAGCCTACACGGCTTATTAGAAATAACTTTGTCTTAGAAAACAGATCATCTATAGGCCTGATCCTGCCACATTGCACTGCGAGACGAATCTAAAGCGCCTAAAATTGCCTTTAATATTTCATGTAAAAATCTGGAAGATGTTTAATAAAAAAATACAAATAATTTTTTAAAAGTCCTAAAAGTCACTGTACAATCCACACACTGACTATATCGATCAAGTGCAGCATATCGGACAGATAATATCTCATCAGCCTCAGTTGGATGTGAAACAATTTGCTCTCTGAGTGTGTGAGTGTGTGTGTGTGTGTGTGTGTGTGTGTGTGTGTGAGAGAGAGAGAGAGAGAGAGGCGCTAACGACCTAATCAAGCAATCAAGGCGGAAGAAGATTACTGTGTGACCTGAACCATCCATCTGCTGGCACGCCTTTTAATTTCCTTCTCATTACGGTGCCTCTCGGTGAATACATAATAAGGAAATAAATAAATAATTCTATTTCAATCCAAAGTAAAATTAACATCTAATTTTCTCATCGAGTGTAATTAGTTAAATGAGAAAAGCTCCCCGTGTTCCAGGGGAAGGGATGTGGCGAGATGTGGGGAGTTCAAATGAAATAACTACATTGAATTTATTAGCACGGGTCAATGGCGCTGCTCTCCTGGGTCCTGCTCGTTTAATTTCCCGTGATATTTGCCCGCCTGTCCACCATCGATTGGGCTCGAAATTAACTTATTTTTCAATCAGCTTGTGCGTGCCCTTGGGGTCGTCTCTCATCGCTGTCTTCACCCGCTTTCTTTTGAGCGCCCGATAACCAATTTCTCCTCAAAAAGTATCTTGCATGAAATGAGGGCTATCATCATCGGCATTACCAGAAAAGATTGGAAAATGGTTTTGATAATTTCTTATCCAATGTCTGGCCTCTCTGGACCCGGGAGCCCCTCCTCCTCTCATCCGTCAGCTCTGCTAGCAGCTAGAATCAGAGAAGGGCAAGTGCTGGTTAAGCGCTGAGAGGCGCCGCGCCGCGCCGCGTCATGACTCAACCCAACCGCATGGGTCGCGTCTTTAGTTGAAATAGACACTACGCCTATTTAAGATGTTAGGACAGGATTGCATTTGACTCCAATGAGCCAATGAGAGGCGACAGTCAGCTTTGAGACAGTTGGTTAAGAATAATAATAAAAAAAAAGAGTATCTTTTCATTGGCACACATTGATAAGATGTAAATTACTTTGCTGTGTGACCCTGGACCAGTCATAAGGGTCAGTTCTTTGAATAAATAAGCTTTCCATTGATGTATGGTTTGTTAGGACAGTGTTTGGCCGAGATACAGCTATTTGAAAATCATGAGTGCAAAAAATCTAAGTAGCCTATTAAATCACATTTAAAGCTTTCCAAATTAAGTCCTCAGTAATGCATATTTCTAAACAAAAAATGAGTTAGGAAATTTACAAAATATCTTAATGCTAGATGATGTTTAGTTGATGTCTAATAGGCCTAATATTGACCCTATGTATTGTTGGCTATTGCTACAAATATCCCGTGTGCTATCTATACTGCTTTTGTGGTCCAAGGTCACGCATTTGTTACGGGCTCTGTATTTGCAAGCTGCAAACTGTTTGATTATCTTTCCCAGACTAATTAAAAGCATTACTTCATCCAAAACTGAAAATGATGCAATTATTGACATAATTTTTATGTTGTTTCAAACCTGTATAATTTTGTTATAGACTCTCCTCACTGCATTTATGAAAGTGAATCATCTTTACCAATCTTTACCAATATACAAATCGCATTTCATTGTGGACAGGTGTGGTTCCAGAACCGGAGGGCCAAGTGGAGAAAGCGGGAGAAGTGTTGGGGTCGTAGCAGTGTAATGGCTGAGTACGGGCTCTACGGTGCCATGGTGCGTCACTCCATCCCTCTGCCCGAGTCCATACTGAAGTCTGCTAAAGATGGCATCATGGACTCCTGTGCTCCCTGGCTTTTAGGTATGCCAGAAGATATCAAGATTGATTATTATTTTTTATTGTTATTGTTTAATGAACAAATTGATCTTTATTCACCATCATCATAAATATATATATATATATATATATATATATTTTTTTTTTTTAATTATTATTATAAATTATAAGTATTGTTTTAAATGGCAAGAATGTTTTCATATAAACCCTTTTCCATATCTTGTCCCCTCTGATTGTTTACAGCTTTGCTCATCCTCTAAATATTTGATTTCACTTGTCACCCTGAGCACGGCTCAAGTTTCAACAAGTTAAATGAACACTGCATGATTTACATTATGGAGAGTAGTTCTACATCATTTTTCTAACCAGCAAAATTGCCAAAGCAGTAGCTTATTTTGAATTTAAACATGCTGTAAATGAAGAAATTTGATTACATTGACAATAATGTTCTCTGTTTTTATGCTGAAGATATCTTAGAGATGTTTTAAACAGCATTTTTTGAGCAATATCATTTGTTGTATTACAATAACCAAAGAACCAGAAAGGAAAAAAGTTTAGTCATATATTTACATTGCTACATAAATAAATAAATGAATTACTAATAAGTTGTGTTATTTATCTGTGTATTTCTATTTTGCTTTTGACTATGAGAGTTTGTTTTGCTACAACCATTCTGTTCTTTAAAATAAAATATAATAAATAAATATATAAAACATAACCGATGACATTTCACAACCTCTCATTTCCTACCATAAAATAAATAAATAAATAGGTAACAAATAATTTACTTACGTGATTAAATTATAATAACAAACTATAAAAAGAATATTATATTTACATTGCATTCATCTTTTATTTATCCATTTATTTTTGATGCAATTCATGACACTCATGGCTCAGATTAGACTTATTTTGTTACTAAATCTAAAATCTGTCTCTTGCTATTTCCAGTTCAAGATGGTTTTCCTACCACCAGCTGCTTTTCTAAACACGAATACCCACCATTCTTTGCAGGGATGCACAAGAAGTCCATGGAGACTGCTGCCGTCCAATCAAATGAGAAGTCAGATGTCACTCAGAAACCGACCAATCCCAAGCCGGATGAAGCCGCCGAGGCTGAGGAAAGGAGGACAGAGTCACCCATGTCCAAAGAGGAACTGAGGGAGAACAGTATTGCTGTTCTCAGGGCAAAAGCACAGGAGCACAGTGCCAAAGTGCTGGGAACGGCTTCCTCCGAGAGACTAGAGCACAAAATGGAGACGTCGGAGACAGAGGAGAAGTCCAGCGAACAGTTAGACGCAAAAGAAGAGGAGAAGAGTTCTTAGATTATGCACTGTAATTCATCCCTTCATAATGCAAACATAGGCTTGGTGTGAAAATATCATCTTTCTCATATTCCTGCACTGATCCCATCACAGCACTGGACTTTTGATCGATTCTCTGCTTTTTATTTCACATTAGCAAGGTCAAAACCATTTAGAAATTTTCAGTATTTTGATAACATCATGCAAGTGATAAAATAGATCGTTTTTCCCCCTTTCAAATATAGGCCTACAAAAATTCCAGTCATAACAATTCTATGGGGATTCTTTGTTGTATAGGGCCCCTTTATCATGTTAGCAGCCTCCTCAGTGCTGTCTGCGAAATTCCTCAGTTGAATTAAACCATAAATGTTTGGATATTTCTGATCTAATTGCAGTATTAAATAATGTTGCCATCAGAATATTATTGGTCAAGAACAGAATTGAAGTGCTTTTCATATTAATTTTGTACAGTACCCCGTCTTCAAACTCTCAGTGGTAAAAAGTTGTAACAGAGTGTATTGCTGTATATATTGTAAATGAAAATAGCCTGCTACAGTATTGTTTGAACTATACATTAATGTACTGTAGACTTATGTGCTTTTTTTTCGTAACATGTAAAATGTAATACAAATTATTAAAAAAACAAAAAAAAGATGAACGATACTAAACTGTTTCACATCAAGTGTGTTTTAATTCAATCTTAAGTAAAGAAGAACATAAAATGGATCAATTTGATTGAGCAGATTTAAGCATCATGGGTGTCCCGAGCTCAAATCCTGTCCCGAGGATCTTTATGTTTGTACATGTGTTATGTAAATACACACACATACAGTATATACACTGAAAATATTGATTTATATTAAATATCAATTACATTAATTATATTTCATATACCAATATAACATTTTTCTTAAATGTATACATATGTTTATATACATAATAAATATACTCAACACACACACACACACACACACACACACACACGCGCACATATATTATACAAAAAAACTTTTATTTTGGATTTGACTTGACAGCACCACTTCAAATACAGTACACCAAAAAGTACTCCAGACTTGCGCTAAAATCTTTTGCACTGCACTCAAAACAACAGTTTGCTAATAAATTTCAGCAACAATTACAAAGAAATGGCCAATAACACCAAAAATTCCGAAGCAAAAAATATAAAAAAGTATTTGATTGTAAAACGTATGCCAGTGTTTGTTTCATTTACAAAGAATCGTTTCTTAATGTTTTATTAATGGCGTGTTTCAGGCTATGGAGCCTCAGTAACAATCGTTTGTATGTCACCTAAACAGTTTTGTGTCATTGAGCGTAATCCGACACAGTTGAGAGGCCTCAATCTGGGCAGATTAAACAGCAGGAGCGATGCATAACAGACATATGGGAGCGAGCAGGAAAGCAGCCCTAGATAAGGTGCTCTCACTGAGGCTATAGTTCTCCTGAATGAATACCCTTTGTCTTTCATGTATTCCCATGCAATTATCTATATGTCTGTCTATCTATCTATAAGCACTGATATTTTAAATGTAAAAGGCCCTATCTCATATTAGCAGTCTTGAATGCCTTACGATTTAAACATCCTCACGTAACAGGATAGAAAAAAAGCATGGTAATTATCTTACAACTGTACATAATTAAATATTAGCCATTAAATGAATAAAACTATATAGGTCTCCCTCTGACTAATCTGTTAATTGTGAAATCAATCAGGATTTGTGCTGATTAGAAGCGTCCGAAAGGATGTTGCACGCTCTCTCTATTTCATCTGGGTTGTTGATCCTTTCCATGCCCTTATTATCAAGGCCTGTCAACAGATTATTGATACACACTGTTAATTCAATCCTAATTTAATTTACTTAGTGTCTGCGTAATTAATTAGTCGACATCTGGGGTGATAAGGCTAGGCTTGCGTGGCAACAGAATATACAGTATCTCTGTCCTCTTTCCTGACATCTCTGTCACCCAGTGATCCTGTCAGGCATATTAGCCTTTTACATTTCCCTAGATTGCTCTAGACATGGTTTAATAAATCAGATGTTGTTTAAACCTCAAATGGATTCCATGCTTTAATGGCATAAAGCATGTTTTAATCAACACTCATTAGTCAGGTATTTATTTTTAGATATAGAAATATATTTCTTTGTTTCAGATTTATGAAAGCTCGGGCTTCTGAATCCTGAATTAAAGTAAAGTACTTTCTAATCCCACAATGGCACTAATGGTGGCCATTAGAGGCCTGACTGAGAGACAAACTGGTCTTTATCTGTGATCAGAGTTAAGATCATTTATCCATGCTGTCTTTAAAGTGATTTCTTAATCAGATTGTGATGATCACCAGGCTGCTGTGCTTTTAAGTAAGGCGGGTAATTCGAATATCTGACAAATGTTTAAAATGAGCGAGCGAGCCCCTTTTTACAAAACCTGCTTGTTTGAGTTGGTTCATGTTATACAGTATTTATTGGAGCCCTAACTACTATTCCAAGCTGGATGGCAGCCCTTCCTTAAAAATCCTCTTCTGTTTGACATTCTTATGTAGCCTATGCTAAATGTAGTGTGCATAAAATGTTTGTTCTGTTGACTTGATCATTCTATTCATATTAATATAGTGTAGACTATTAGTAGATCTGTTTGAAAGTATTTTGGCTGAGTGAAATAATGACAATAACGTAATAATAGTGATTCAGGTTTTATTGATGCAGCATTGTGACGAAAGAGAGACCGTGAATTTGGTTTGAGGGATTTAAAAAATGGTCCCTTCCTGTCCCCTACTGGACATTTCCTGTAATCGTTTTTAGGCTATTTATTAGAATAGTCTGTTGAATAAACCCACCAACGCTACACAGATGTTCAGAAAGGGTAAGGTTAAGTCATCTCACTGGAAACAAATACCCCAGCTTGCATGAATTCACACTGTTTTATTTAATTAGGCCGGTCTAGTTTATTTTAGTTTATCTATATATCTATAAACACTGGTATTTTGAATGAAATAGGCCTAGAATTGATCATTTAATTGTGTCAAATACACACCAGTCACAGGAATTAACCATTAAAAGGGACACTTCTGATTAAAACGTGTCCCAAAATGTAACGTTACTCTTTCATCAGTCAATACAAAAACTTTTTTTTCTGTTACTTATAAACTAAAACACTATAAACTTTTGGAACAAATAAAATCAAAGGAGGGTGTTCACTCCCAAAGCAGATTGTTTTCCTTAAATTATTATAAATAGTTTCCAATAACCAGGGCCTTACGAAAAAGAAATGAGAGAGAACGGCGCGCTAAAAGCGGAAGTGACGTATTTTGTTGTTACCCATCCTCCGTGCTATCGTCATTGGTGGCATGGACGGGAAAACCAATTGCCTGGCTACCGTTACCTTCGCGAGCGTCTCTGGATTATAACTTTTTTTCCCCACATCTGAAATGTTTTGTACCGGGCTTTAAAATCAATCTCGCAGATATTACCGTTACTCGCATCTCCAGCATTAATCGTCCGCGGGCAAACGGCCGCTTCTCGCGCTCTTGAGAGAATTTCTACGTCAGCTAGCAAGTTTTGCTCCTATAAACAAAATGGCGGACAATGAAGACGATAATAATTCAGCGTCCAAATCTGCTGCAGCGAAAATGGAAAACCTCGACGCGAGCGGACCTCTGCCGCTTCCCGAGACGACACACACCGCGGCCGAGGCGGGAAATAATCAAGAGGACGCAAGCAAGACGCCGTCCGCCGCAGAAGGGGGCGTTGATCAAGGCCTCGCCGAGTTAATGCACAGCGAGTCGGCGGTGGATGTCAGAGTTGTGGAGGGTAACGTGACCCAGGAGGTGATCGAGCAGATCGTGAGCGGTGAGGTAATAACCGATCCGAATATCATAACGTCTTATGTACAGGCCACTGCAGAGGCAGGCGTGACTGCCGAGTGCACCACTGTTAGCGGGGACGTCTTAAACGCTCTTGCACCGACGACCACCATAATTTACGTGCAGCCCGACGGCAGCTTCGTGGAGAGCTCGGGGTTATCGGCCGAGGAGCAGCAGCAGTTAATCGAGCAATTAGCCAAACAACAATTGGTCCATGTGGCAGGTACTGAGACTGTGAAACCCTCCACTTCTCCCATAGTGGATGTACAGCAGGTTATAGTGAGTAAAGCCCAGGTGATTACCCAAGCCGAGCCGGCTGCGACCCACACGACGACCCCAAAAATACTACAGAGACCTGTCACGACGCAGCCGACATCCTACATCGCGCTGGAGTCCGGTAACTTGCAGCTGACGACGGCGATCCAGCCGCAGCCGGTCAGTATCGTGCAGAACGCGTCGCAGCAGCTGCAGAGCGTCGCCAAACAGGTCGCGCTGCAGCAGTCGCAGAACGGAGCGAACACAACAGCACAGAAGGTAACACGAGGTCTCTCATAAGCTGTAGCTGTAGTTCAATGTTTTGTATACAGTGCGGAATGTGAACGAAGAGTACTTTTTGTATTTGCTTTTTTCTGTTTACCTTATGTTATATAGACAGGGCTAACTCATAAACTCTTCCCTCTCTTTTCTTTCTGCACTTTCATTACTTCTCTGTGTACTTGCTTCCATACGCACTGTCCTTCTGCAGACCTTTGTAACTTTTCCTCTAAACATGACTCATTCATAAATATTTCCTTTTGTACTTCCACCATTGATTTTGTTTCATTCACTTCTGCACCGATCTTCTTCCATAAGTTGGTACAAGTATTTGCTTCAGTAAAACACCTTCTTCCTTCTGTAAATACTCAGCTTTTACCTCATGTTAATCTTTTTCCTTCCTTCCTACCACGCATACTTTCTCCTCTTCGACACTCCACTCCTTTTACTTTCTTCTGCGCAGATTACATCTCATTTGTCCTTCTGTACATTTGTTCCCACAATCATTCTGTACTTCCTTTCAAACACGCTTCCTTTCTTCCACATCTTTTTTTCTTTCACAGTTACTCCTTTCTTGTTTCTTTTTGTCTTTCTTTGGCAGATTTCCTCAAGTACTTCTTCTGTACATCCCACAACATCTTCCTTACATTCTTATTTCTGAACATACTCCTGTACTTGCTTCCTTACATATTGACTTTATTTAAGTGTTTTTCTTTTCACTTTTTTCCTGTAATACTTTTTTCTTCACATCCTTTTTTTTGTGCATTACATAAGGAAATTGTTCAAAGTAGAGCCTATTCATTTATGATTTCACTGTTGCATTTGTAGTAATTGCAGTAATTACGATATATAGGCATAAACTATGGTCACAAACAAGTTTTGCTAAAGTATTACGCCAAATGCATCCTTCTAACTTTTCTTTAGGATCCTGCATGCAGTGACGCAGGTATTCTGCATGAACTGGATTTAGTCCGCAGACTAAAGCAAATTATAAACTCATTTATCTCCAAAGTTAATGTTGTTTTTTCTCACTTTGAATTATTCAGGCAGCTGAGCCCATCCAAATTCAAGTTCAGACGCCTCTGAAGCAAGACAATAAACTACGGCAGACAACTCCAATAACAATTTTACAGCCCCAGAATCTGTTGGCGAGTCAGCCTCTGGTGAAGGTTTCAACCGTAGGAACATTAAGCAGCCCGCAGATCATCCACATCACCCCCGTGCCTGGACAGCAGCAATATTTCTTACAAAACCCAAACGATCCTCCTATTCAGCTTCTCCTTCAGAAACCAGCTCCTGTTGTTAGCACTATCTCTGTCCCCATTAGCAAAGTACATGTCCCTGCGCCTGCCACGGTCAAGAGTCCACCAGCCAAGCCACCAGTTCCTACCCCGAAGATCCTAGTGCCGTCTCCGAAAGTTTCATCTCCTCCAGCCAAGGTAACAATTCCTTCCAAAGTCGTTACTGTAGAAACAAAAACTGTTACTCCAGCCACTGGTAAGGACACACAGAAAGTTAAAAATCGCCAGAAGAAGCCTCTGAAAATCCAGACCCGCTCTGGTCGGGTGTCCAGACCACCCAAGCACAAGGTGAAAGACTACAAGTTCATTAAGAACGAGGACTTGGCGGAAAGCCACCAGTCAGATTCAGATGACTACTCTGAGATAAGCGTGGAGGACGAGGATGGAGAGGAGAGCAAGAAGAAGTCCTCAGATGTGACGCTCAACCTCCGTGACAAAGCCTTTAAATGTGATACCTGTGAAAAAGCATACATCGGCGTCGCCGGTCTGACCAGACACTATAAGCTAAATCCCACACATGACAAGAACCCAACGCCCCCTGAAGCAGAAGACCTCTCCAAAACTAGAGACGAACAGCCTTCAGGAACAGAAATCACCGATACTAGTCAAGTGAAAACACTGGGTACTCAAAAAGTAAGATGATTTGTTTGGCTTGTTTGATATTAGCTCCCAGGTCACTTTAAAAACAGATCAGATTGATCAGCTAATTGTATACGAAATATTTCAGGTTTCAGAAATTGGGAAAGTAGAACCTAGGAGACCCGGCCGGCCAAGAGGACCAGGACGGCCTGGTCGTCCTAGAAGGCCTGGGCGGCCACCTAAAAGAGGTCGACCAGGACGGCCACCCAAGTACCCCAGAGGAATGAGCTTAGAGCAGCAAGCTCAAAGACAGAGGAATCGACTAAAAGAAGTAAGATCTGGTTTGCTATACAAATCTGTGCTGATTAAGGATGTGTAGTATTCAGATCAGATACGCATGCATTTTTTTGTTTCTTATGTAGGGACTTCTTACTGTTACTGGATATATATCTGTGGTTTATACTCTTACATATCACTGGTTCAATGGGTGATATAAGCACAACGTTATGACAGTATTCTCAAATTTGTTGGATTCAGTGGGAAGTCCACTTGTGTGGGCGATCCTATTCTCATAGTCTTAGAATGAGTATTAAAACTTTTATAGCATTCGAACTGTTAGCTCCACATGGTTGTTTAAATCCTAATTGTAAATGTTCTCTTCACTGTAATAATACCAGAGCAGTTAATGAAATCACTGATGTTTTGTTTTTTTCTCTTCAGTTTATTAAACAGTATGATGATGAAGATCTTATGGAGATCGTTCTTCCACGTCTGGCCAGAGTCATGACTGTATGGGAGTTTGTGCTGATGAAGGTATGTTTAGATATTCGTAAGCATGGGATATAATTTTGAATTTTGTCTAGTCGTACTGTAAAATACTATGTGATTGTGTGACGTGACATGTGCTGGAAGCATGTCATGCACATTTACAGTGTTCTTGTTCCTGTAGGTAGAAAAGGGCTACCCGTCAAAGCAGCAGTTCCCGAGCGTGTACCATGAATTTGAAGAACTACATAGCCAGGTGAAGAATATGGCCCTGGAATATTTGCACACTTCACCAGCCTCCCGGCCAGCTATAGAAGTCAACAACATGGGAGTAAGTAATCGCAAGACATTTAGCCACTGCAGCATTTTGATTAAAGCTGAGTACCATACACATTTTGTCATTGCAGGTTTTACAATCTCTGGGTATAACCGACCCCAATGCACTAAAACTCCTGACTTCCTCTGAAGGACAACAAAGTCAAAAGACAAATCAGTCAGAGCCAAGAGCAAATCAGGCCAGTAAGAGCCTACGGAGTATTGAGGTACGTTCTGAGCGAAAATCACTGCAGTGAAGACTCGTGTATGCAAGCACACATTGCTCAGCCGCAATTTTGGAAATATTTCATTCTGTCTAGTAGGGTTGTGATGATAGTATCGCGAATCGATGATAGTCAGAGCTATCAACGATACCAGATGTCTTTGTCGATAGTCAAGACGATATTGGGCTCATTCTCCTATTAATGTATACAATTATTATTATTATTATTATTATTATTAAGCAGCCTATTATTATTGGGCTACCATTATTGATTTGCATCACTATTTCACTCAGCGCCGCACATACACGCAAATTAGTGCTAAAAGAGACATCTTTCACACTTGTTGCTTGTTCTTCATCATCGTTATAATAATTTTTAAAAATGCAGTTAATAAGTTATCAGTCTAAAACAGGGCTCGTTGTGGGACGCGCGGTCCTGAGCGCTGTGACTTCTGTAGCAATCCGTTTAATTGAACTTTACTTCAAAAATATAAACTTGGCTTTCTGAAAAAACTTTAATCTTTAACGTGTTCGTTTAAGTCCGATATTTAGTGTAAAACTGTTGGTCTTTCAAACAAATCTACTTTTGATTTTCACCGTGTCTGATTTTTAAACTGATAACTTCTGCGAGAATGCAGCAAACTTGTAAGGTTAGGACGCGCGGTCCTATAATAACGATGTATGACTGCTGTATCTGAATATATGACCTAGCTGTTTTATATTTAACATGTCAGTTTTCAATTTGTTTGAAGGTATAGTATTTCGGTTACTGGTGCTTCCAGGCACGCTCTCCTTCTCTCTCTCTCTCTCTTTCTCACGCGGTTTAAAATCATCAAATAGCCTGTGATAAGAACAGAGATCCTCTCTCTTGCCCCCACCCACCCATCCACAATAATATCGTGTATCGGTGATCTCACAGGCTGGCGATACGAAGATATGAAAAATGACCATATCGCGCAACCCTACCGTCTAGTAACTAATGCCCTCCAGGTAGGCTTTTGTAAGGAATCCCCTTCGAAAAATAAAAAGGCAGCTATACATTTTCAAGTATAAAGACAAATATTAATGGTCTTAATGAAATATTTGAATAGATATCGAAAAGCTTGTATGTTGATTATATATTAAAGTAATTTATTAAAATGTTGTTTGAAGAGTATTTAATGTGTATTAAATTTACTTATCTTTATATGAACAGTTTTAGGGTAATTATTGCAAAATAAACATAAACATGAAAAAATGTTTTATCTAACTGTAAAAATGATGTTTTTTTCATGATGAAAACATTCTGAAAGCATAATATCACTTACATGATGAAAGTTGTGCTAAACATTTGATATATATATATATATATATATATATATATATATTATTACAATTTATTTGTCTGTTGGCAAAGCTGGATTTTCAGTGTCACATGATCTTTCAGAAATAATTCTAATAATCTGTTCAAGAAAGTTGTGTTTGATATTTTGCGGTAACTTTGATACATTTTTTCAAGATTGTCTGATTTTAATAGAAAGTTCAAAAGGACAGCATTTATTTGAAAATAGAATATACCAATGTACTTTTGTAACAATAATAACACTTTTGAATCTTTAGTTACTTTTGATAAATTAAAAATGTCCTTGTTGAATAAAAGTAATTTATTTTCTTACTTTATTTCTGTGTATTTAACCTTGACAGTCTTAACTTTATTTATTACGCTTACATTTTCTGTGCACCCTTGATTTGGTAGACACTTTTATTTATTTTTGGCATGATTTGCTGCTTTAACGTGCCTCTATTGTGCCTTTTTAAAGGTTGCTAATATTGTTGTATGCAAGGTCAAAAAACACTTTGGTTTTCTCCAAAAATAGATTTAATTTTACCCCATTTCTAAATGATTCCTAAACGACTCGTGTGAAGCAGTTCGAAGAATCAGTTTGTCTAAACCCCTCCTTCCCATGAGCCCTCACTGCTGTGATTGGTCAGATGATATGATTGGTCTACCGCTACAGCGGTATAACTGAATGACAACACAGGGTACAGCATCTTCTTGACATGACGTTGTCCAAGTGAAAAATTTTACTGTTTGGGGGCGGGACAAGTTGTTTGCGACGTAGAATGTGGATGGACATTATGCAAATATGTTACTTAGTGATGTGGATCCGTAACAGAAAAAGATTCAAATTGCTGACGTCTCGTTTAGGCGAATGTGAGCAGACTCACATTTTTTTTTTTGATAGACAATAACTTTATTAATCGTGCACTGTCGGCGTCACAACTTTGCAGATAGTTCATGTTCACATACAGCTACATGACACACTGCATGAACGATCATATTATAAAAGGCACAATAGGGGCACTTTAAACCTTCAACATTTCATTTACCTCCATCCATATCACCACTCCACTTACAGCTGTTATGGTCTACTTCCCATAATTTAATGTGAACAAAATACATTTTACAGTGGTATAGTAATATTTTTTTCCTCCACGTTTTTCTTAGAATGCCAAAATGCTGCCTCCTGCAAAAAGGTTCAAGATAGAAAACTGCAATGAAGAAACCAACGGCTATCAAGTTAATCAGAATGGCATCCAGAAAGACGAGAGTATTGACAGCTCTATGCTGCGGAAGCCTCAGGTGGTGCTAACCAGACTGGAGAACTTGACTTCTGTAGATCTAACCACCGACGACACTACACAGAGCACTGAAAACCCCATCCCAGAGAGGACGGAGGAAGAGCCCATGGAGACGGAAGTGCCTTCTATGGATTCTGATGCTACAAAAACCACAGAAGATCCAGAGATCTCCAAGGTTCTGAACAGCAGTGTCGTCGTCGATATCGCCGATCAGATGGAACAGCTGGAACAAGCTCTAAACACAGACTCTGAGATTAAGAACTCTGAAGAACCTGCTCAACAAGAGGTTCAAGATTGCCAGGCCGATGCTCTCGAAGATCCCGAGGCCAGTCAGGTGGTGCAGCAAGATTCTCCAGTTATTATCCAGACAGCAGAGTGCCTTGTGATGCAGAGCGCAGAGGAGTTAGCCGCCAAAGGTATCGTCATTGTCAACGGGCCCGATGGCACCATGATGCACATTGAGGCACCTGAAGGAGTTCCTTTAGAGACCGTTCACGCCCTGCTGGGCATTGAAACCGACAGACAGACCTAATAGTCACATCTTCACTTCCTGTTTTTGTCCATTACTCACACCATTCTGTCTGTGATATGGTGTTTTTTCAATGAACTTTTATTGCATTCTTTGTAAATTTGTATAAAGACAGTATTATTATATATTAGTGTTTTTTCTGTTTATACAAAAAAAGTCATTGTTGATTTTCAATTTTAGAGAATGTTCAACTTATGTTAGCATATCTTAAGTATTGGTTTCGGAGTCCATGACTATGTAGCTGTGTGCCACACATCTCACGAGAAACGTAATGACATGGTGGGAAATACTTGTGACAACACACTAAATCGTGGAGGCAATCCAGTGCTTTTCATTCTGGAAACTGAATCTTTCACGACATCCACAGATGGGAGAAAAAATGAAAATACTATCTGCAAAAAACCAAGTTATGGACTCCAGCGAGGTTCAGTAAAAGCTGTGGTTAAGAGTTTTGTGATACTGTGTCCAGTAAGTTGGCCATCCAGTGAAATCTGTACATAACCGTTCCTTTATGTTAGCTACAATACAGTTTAAATTGGTACCCTATGACATTTTATTTATTCGAACAATCGGCTGTTTAAAAGTTAACCTGATAATAGTTGACCCCAAAAGGTTTGACCTAAAAACATGGTATTTTGAGACACAGGATGTTGCGGTTATGATAACTGGTTACTCCAAGCGGTAAGAAAAAACGCTCTGGATTTGTAAAACAAACTGAGAAGACTTGAGGTGCTTATAATCTTGGACTGCAGCCTCAGATTGTTTCCGTTCTTCAGTAGTTCGTCTAGTGCAAAAGTCATTTGAAAAGTTGTTGCACTATTTTATTACTTTTTATATAATATCTGGTTTACTGTGTTTTTGAAACATCTCAGCATTTTTAATACAAAGGGACATGTTCAAATATGACATTAAAATTTTTGTGAGTGAGTTTATGGAGTTAAGACTTTGTATGGTACAGACTGCTTACAGGGAAGAAATGCAGTATTAAAATAGGATATTTTTGAGAAATAAATCTGAAGGTTAAACAGATTCAACCAAAGCTGTATACATGTCATTGTATGCTTTTTAAATTGTTTACAGAGTCCTGTGCATGGATTGTATCACAAAGGTCTGTGACCCGTTTCCAAAAGCAAACTCTCTAGTAGCAGTTTCCCACTGTCATCGATGTAAGGTTGATACAGCCATGATGACAGATAGACCATGGAAAGATCAGCATTAGCCGTGTGGGCCAATTCTTGTAGTATGGTGGTCTTCAGTGCCAGCTCCTGCTTGTATGACTCGTAAAGCTTGGAAGATACTTCAACTGTCATGAAGAGGACAAAGAAACAGAGGTTAAATTATTTTATTTCTTCATCAAAACAGATTTAGAGAAATGTGGCATTACACCATTTGCATCCTCTGCAGTGAATGGGTGCCGTCAAAATAATCCACATCAACAAACGCCTCTTGAATACTGCAGTGTCTTTATCAGCAGTGCAGACCTTCATTCTGATGGCTCCCTTTCAGAGGTCCAGTGGTGAGCAAGTGATGTAATGATGAAACTAATTTTTATCTTGGATAGATGAGTAAGAAATTTCACTTCGATTTTCATTTTTGAGTGAACTGTACCTTTAAGAAGTCACATTGGCAGAGAAAATTAATTCCCGCTTCATATTAAATTAGTATATTAATTTTAGAACTAATGCATATAAATACATACTGATTCATACACAATGCATGTGAATTCAAGCCAATTTTATTAAAGTAAACTTTGGACATACAGATCAAAGAGCAAATTAACATTAACGCCACAATCCATGATTGATTGTGATTAATTGCGTCCAAAATAAATATTTTTATTTACATAATATATGTGTCTACTGTTTATATTTATTATCTATATATTATGTATCAGGGCTGGGCGATATATATCGAATTATGTATTATGCGCATCTCGTCAGTAAAGGCGGTTCTTTGATTAGCGGTAAATCTCCGTCAGCTGCGGCGTCATTTCTCGCTCTTACCAAACTGTTGAGTGGACCACGTGTGAAAGAGTGGTGCTGCTCTTCCTTTCTCTCCATACTGGAACGCTTCCAACTCACAGATCCCACGCTCAGTATGGACCATCTTCTCCATCTTTGACAGTATGTTTGCCTTTGGTGAAATAATGTAGACTCTATAATAATGTACATTCATTAAGTATCGCCAATGCTCGTTCTGCTAAAAGTTACCATTTTATCCATAACCTGTTGTAACTTCACACATTCTTCCTCCAGCTCTTGGTTGCTCAGTTTTGGCTTCTCTGAAAAGCCTCCAGCCGCCAAACTGCCTCCTTCCATCAAAACATCAGGCTCCAAATCTGATCTGTGAACAGACAGGATGGAGAAAACCGCAGGTTGCAGTTGCACTTTATTGTACAGTATGCACTAACCTAAGAAAGTATTGGTAGCACAAGGTAACTACATGGGGTGAGGGGTAGGTTTAGGGTTAGTACCTAGTTATTACCTAATTATTGCTATTACTATATGTACATGAGTAAAGGGACTCATGAAAATAAAGTGCTACCCAGATTGCCTACACACAAAGGAATATATAAATACATCAGAACTGTGATACATTGTGATTTATTAACACAATTTATAGTTATAGTATTGATGTTTGATTGACAGGTAAAACT
>JAUMHQ010000078.1:12132089-12151267 GCA_032361165.1 Enteromius paludinosus | reverse complement strand
CGCCTACTGAATTTCGGATACTATGAATTCGGACATACTACTCGCCTCACATACTGTTTTTCACGTACTATATAGTAAGCGATTTCGGACGCAGCCAGTCAGTTTTGGGACAACATAAGGGTGAGTAAACAGTTTTTGTTTTGAATACATGAATATTTTTCGTTTTGAAACTATCCCTTTAAGAAACATACAGCTGAAATTTGTTCTTTCACTTACGCTTTAGCATCAAGCTGGGCTGTTTCATCTTTTTCCATATCCTCCATTTCTGATATCAGTTTGTTGATGAATTCTTTTGGCAGAGCCAAAGCACCTTGGAGAGACAGATGGACAGCAAGGGCCTGCAACACTGCCCCATTGTAGCCCAAAGAGCATGAATGTGTTAACATTGCGCCTAGCTGAGAGTACTGCCAAAGACAAATAGAAGGACAGAATGTGATCTTGGGAAAGTCCAAATTTCAAATTAAAGATAGGGTGGGAGATTTCAGAAAGGCTAGCAATAGCACTTTGAAAGCAAGATCCCACCTAATGCTAATGGTCTAATCTAATTCAATGGTCCATGCAAAGCTACAGCTAACTGTGCTACCACCAGAATGGATTCAAAAATGGTAATACTCAACTATTTTCAAAAAAAAGTTGCACGTTCCTTCAAGTCTGACAAACAGATGCCTACTTACCCTGCAGACATCAGCACGGCTTTTGAAGGCCAGGGCAAAGGGTGCCGCTCTCATGGCACCTCCATTCCCGAAAGAACCGCGACCGCCAAACTGAGCCTGTGCCGGCTGGAAGACGTCCTTCAGATGGGGCGAAGCAAGCTTCCGCAGGACCTGTATGACACCTGAGCCGTAACCTCGCCCCGGAGCAAGGTTATACTCCTTAGCAAATCTGCAACCAAGTAAGATGATCAGAAAAATCCAATGCGTGTTTAAAAGGACTCTTTTAGTCATTTCCAATGATAAGTTACCTTCGAGCCATGTCTCGTTCATCAAACGCCATCCTGGTCAGGAGCGAATCTGCAACGCATCGCATCATAGCCGTGTCGTCGCTGTACTGAAGAATTCCTGGGGAAAATGTAAGCGAGACGTGTAATTAAGAAACAATAATATTCATAGTCAAAAATGCTTCTAAAAAGATGTATTCTTTTTATACAGCAAAAATGTGTAATTCAGCCAGGTATCATGAAATCCCCTCAAAATATTACAGAAACAAAATATTAATAAAACTGAAGGACATGCAAAAGTATAATTTTTTTTTTTAATCTAATATGGCCTAACACCATAGTGATTACACACACAAGTAAATACGTTCATTGTATATTAATAATCGTAAAATACGGAAATACTCACCATCGCCCCGCGTTTCATCCTCCAGAGCGCTGAGATGCTGAAGGACTCGGTCTAAAGGCACATCCACAGCGCCTTCAAACTCACCGCCTATACAGTCGCCCAACACCGAGCCGACCAGAGCTCCGCGAAACCGGGACAGCATCACGGGCGCTGCTGCTCGCGCCGCGGCCGACATTTCCCTGCCTATATATAACTGTAAACACGAGCTGCACTGGATAAATCGTTTCAGACGGACCTAGTACGAACCTAGCACAGTGACATCTGGGGTTTGTTACGCTGGAGGACTGTTGTCATTGTGTGACCCGCTTCCTTCCGCAGCCTGTCAAATACAGCACACACGCATCACGGTTCATCAAACTGTTCGCGAATATGACAACTCACTAAAATCACTTGAACAAACGTCCTGCTGAAACACTTGTTTCGTTTTTTATTTAATGCATTTATTTGGCTATTCAAAGAGAGATACGCTGCGCAGAGCTTTGTAAACAGCTATGGCGGGCAGCCGTTAAACAGAAAGTAATCAGCGTTTTAACGCCAGCCGATTCAACAAATTGTACATTCAAAGATTATTTGAGTTATGCGCAAAGACAGCCATAAACTATTTAATTATATTGTTGTTTGTTTTTTTTGTTTTACCTGAATTATAGTGCAATAATTGAGCTTTGCGGTTATTTGTGAATCTGCGGACCCAGAAAGTAGCATAATGTAGGAAGTTGCGTTTCGCGTCACGCAACGCTTTCTATGATCTGTATATCATATGCTTTTTATTCAGGATAACGATGAGAACTCTGCGAGTGTGAACACATGTTTATGATATCTACTCTTCTAGTCCGTTTGCGTAGCTGTGCTAATGTTCAAGAGAGGAAGAGGCGGTAGATTGAAACTGAGACGCAGCAGACGTTTGATCAGAATCGGACGGATCGAGGACATCTCTTTCAACAACAAAGGAAACGTAACGAATAACTTACCGGTGCTCTGTCGATTTGTGCTACCCTCTCAGATTTTGCTACGTCCCATTAAAAAGTAGGTAGTATAATTTAACAACGAAAAATGCTAACCAAATTATGTTTTATTAATATCTAAGCCCACCACACCGTACCTTTACAGTAATGCAGATATAGTAGTTATGAGTTGAAACCAACAATAAATATTTTTTCTACCTGTTATTTAGCGTTTTATTAATTTAGTGTTTTATTAAATGCCTAAAGCTGAAGAAACACTCATCTAGAAACATAATTTATTTAGCTTGCTTGTTTGTTTAATTGTCCCCAGCTCTGCAAACACGCTTGTTATGAATCCCTGGGACCCCGTTACCTACACAGTGACACCTGCTGCTAAGATTTTAGCCAGATGTGTAACATCAGGCAGCATGACACGGGTAAACTAGTATATGACTCATTTTAAGATTTTAAACTGTTATTGTGGATAATGTCAAACATTTGTGTTCTTGATCTTATAGGAGGAGCTCGATGCTCTTCCACGGGATTCAGAAGTCTTTCCCACATCTTTACTTGAAGCTGAGAATCTGAACAGAATTAGACGTGATCTTAATCAGGTAATTTTTATTTTTTATATATTGCTCATTCGAATATTAATAATAAGTTATTCTAAATCTAAATCTGCTAAAAACAGAAAACAATTTCAAGAATGTTCTTAACCACACAGCTGACATTTACAGCATGGAATAGAATCCTATTAAAGTTAATGGCTACCATCAACAATTTAGTTTTTATATTTGAATGAACTACCCCTTTGACATAATTGTTCTTTCTGCCATCCGCTCACTGAAGGCTAATTTAGATTTAGAGCTGCTGAAGCTGGAAAGAGACAGTGCAGACGTCACTCACACTCATTACCTCAGTAAGTGCAAGTGTAAATGGACTTGTGCACATTTGATTCACAAAATCGACATACTATCCGACTCTAATTTTATTAATGACCATTTCGTTGTAAGGTCAAAGGTTTGCTTCCTTGCAACAGTTCACTTCCCACCTTCAGGAAGTGTTACGAGAACAGACTGTCCTGCGAGAGAGACTCACAAAGCCGCTTTGTCAGCAGAACCTACCCATTCATGCTGATCTTCACAGGTCAGATTCATTTAATGTGCCACATTTAAATTGTGTATTTGTATTGCATTGCTAACGGTATTGGTAACTGCTTATGCCTGTGTGTACAGATATGTGGTAGAGCTTATGGGGATGGTGGCAGACTTCATTCAGAATTTGGAAGCGAAAATTAAGATAATTCAAGCAATTCCAAAAACTGACCATTATCTGAGTAATTTGGTAAGTATAGATACATAAACAAGAATATGCATGTGAGAACTAAAAGTATATAGACCTGTGGTAAGTTATAAGCGTGTGACGAAAGCTGCGTCTATATGTGATTTACCTTTATTCTAGCGATCCTGTCCTGTTTATAACGTAAATGCATATTCTAATGGTTCTTTTACCTTTCTCTCTATCAGAACAGTGCCATAACTCAGCTGCTGGCTCAGTGCACAGAAGTCGAAAACCTGTACAAGCAAGTTATTAAGCGACGAAGCCATCTGCACACCAACATTCAAGACATGTCAAATTGATGAGGAATTTCAGAATATTCAAATATAATGATACCTAGCATTTGTTCAGGATACTAGTGAGTATTAAATCAAGGAAAAATAACTAAAGATCAGTGATTGGACTTTGTATACATTCTGTGTGCATTATCTTCAGACTATATAACGTTCATGTTTTGCTTCATATTGTCTTATTTTGTGTACCCGCCGGTTGCTGACACAGGATTCATTAAAGAAAGCCGATTTGATTTGTTTTAATTCATGGATTACATACTACAGCAACATGTAAATACTGAGACATCTGTTTGTGTGTTTTTTTTTGTATGTTTATGTTGAATAATAAGAAAGAAATGTTTTACATTTGAAACCAAAATCTGTTTTCATTGCCGACACCTTAATAGTGCAAAAAAAAAAAAAAAAAAAGTAGTGAACGGCTACATATCTGATTAATTGAAACAATTTCGGACATTATTAGTCGGCTTGCTTCATAGGCAGTGACTGCCGTGGAAGATACTTAGGAGAGACAACTTAAATATTTAATTTGGTTTTATAATTTTGAATATAGTATGACAAAGAAAACCATAAATTCAGCACAATTTTTGCTCTTGCTGCTTTTCCCTCTCTTCCATTAAGAGCACTTTCTGTGTAATGATGTGTTTTGTACACAACAGCTCCACCTACAGGACAAGAGCGAGAGTACCTTTCAGTTAGTGGGATGTTCAGACATTCGTTTCTAGAGATGTGGTGGCCACACACAGTAACTAAAAACTAGTTAAATTATTAATGAAAAAACAAAAACAAAAGGAAAATAACCATCTCATGAATCTTGCTTTCGTTTCCCTTCAGACTGTATTCAAGCTTTTTCAGAAGACTTCCAATGTACCTTAGGAAGAAAAATGGTTAAAGTAACATTCAAAAAATGTGTACTTTCCTGATTTAAATGTTTTACTTCTAATGATTGTGGCCTGATCCGAGCACACACCTCTGCACCTCAGTGTTGGGTTCCAGTGAATAACGCTCCTGTAGGAAATGCTGTAACTCGGGACCCTTTGCACCTAAAGTGCTCAGGGCCTTACAGGCAGCAATGCGCACACTGGGCTCCTCCTCATGGTGCACAGCCCACATCAGCAACTCCTGGAGAGCTGGGCTCATCCAACCTATTTTTCCTAAAGCTTCATTTATATAATCAAAAATCTTTAATGCAATAATAAAAAATAGTAACGTTCATTAATAATGGCAGTACATTAACTGATTAAAGAAATAATAAATCTTAGTAAAAATTTACACATCCATGTAGTAGAGAAGCATGTTTCTTCATCAGCAGATGTGGAGAAAGTTAGCTTTGCATCACTTGTGAATGCTCTGCAGTGAATGGGTGCCGTCAGAATGAGAGTCCAAACAGCTGATTAAAACATCATAATAATACTCAAGTAATCCACACTGTGCCTCTGTGGACTATAGTCCACCAATTAATTTATTGTAAACTGAAAAGCAGTGCGTTTGTAGTAAAAAAAAACCATAAGTAAAATGTTTTCAATTTAAATGTATCCACTTCTGATGAAAATAATTGTTCATAATACATAAATACATAATAAAATTGCATCATTGCTCATCAAAATCCATTCACATTTGTTTAGAACTGCTTTTGCTTGTAATCTCTGTTTGATTCAGCTGCGATGATGCTTTAAGCTATATTATAGTGATGTTTTCGATCATCAGTTCGGACTATTATTCTGACTGCACCAATTCACTGCAGAAGATCCACTGGTGAGCAAGTGATGAAATGCTAAACGTCTCTGTTACGATGAAGAAACCAACTCATCTACATCATGGATGGCCTGAGAGTAATCAATCTTTTTCCAAAATTTTGGTGAACTCTTCCTTTTAATTTGTTTTCAAGCTTACCATTAACAGCCTCCACTTTCACCTCCCACAATGGATCATTCTGCATCAGGTTAATTAGCTGATCCAGGACCTGTGAACACGTTTTATGTGGTCATTTGAGTGAACCCTCAATTTCTTTTATTGTCCGTGTGCCATCAAAGATCTATTGTGCTTTACTTCCTCACCAACTGGTCATCCATCATTAGAGATGCTGCAGTCAAGCAAGCTTGTTTGCGCACAGCCACAAAGTCATCATTAAAACACTGCAGAAAAGTAGGCAGTAGCTTCGGTGTCATTATACTGAGCTGACCAATGAAAACCAGCGCTTCCACCTGCCAAGCAGCTGGACCCTCCTTCAGCTTCACGCTGTGGAGATACCGCGTGTTAAGAAGGAACTAAACCCAAACCCTCTGATATGTCTGCTGGGCAGAGATAGTCACCTCAGCTCACTGTGCATCTCTCTGGCTGCATTCATTTTACTCAGAGCCAGTGCTGCAGCGTGACGAACGGCACAGCTCCAGTCGTTCCACATCATGTACATCAGTTTGTTGCAAAGATCCTGCATGGAAAGCAATAGTATTTTCTACAGCCGTTAGAGATATTAGATATGTAGATAGTCTGAAACTTAGTAAGGAAATATATGATACCTTGTTTATTGGACTTCTGAGCTTCGCAATGCTAGTACAGGCCTGAACTCGTGTTCTCCAGTTAGCATTGTTTAACTCTTCCGCCAGAAGAGAGCGCACTAATGTCTGGATGGGAAACACCATGCAAAGTTTAGATAGAGTAGAAAGATTTTTGTTGTTATTTATTATTATTTTATTCAGCAGGGATGCATTAAATTGATCAAACGGCTAGGACATTTATAATGGCACATTTTCTTTCTATTTCAAATAAATGCTGTTCTTTTGAACTTTGTATTCATCCAAAAATTCCACAAAAATATGAATTCGCAACATTGCTAATAATTAATAAATTACATTTGAAAATTGATTAAAAAGTAAGTTTTAAATGTAGTAATATTTCAATATTGTAGTTTTTACTACTTGGTCAGCATAAGAGACTTCTTTCCAACCTTACAGGCCCCAAACAGTTGTGTCTAAAAAATGAATTTATGTGAATAAGATAACCTGAATGACTTGTGCATGCATAAATCATATACTCTTTTAACCACTGAGAGAGCCACTCACAGTCTTGCTGCTAATGTTGGAGAGAAGCATCATAGACTGCTCGTGATCTGAAGGAGCGTCTCTGAGAAAGTGCTGTGCCAGGAGTCTCTGTATGACAGCTTGACTCGCATCACCGTCTATCGCCAAGCATTGTGCCGCCACCCAGCTGTCTGCACCCGTGCCAGAAGGGTCTGAGCCATAGCATATGATGGCCATTAAGAGTCAACATCTGAGTACAACCTGCGACATTATTGTTTGTTACTAAATTAAAGTTATTTTAATTGCCATTGGTATTCTTCCACAGACCTTGACTCAAAGTGCTTCGTAGTATGTCTCTGGGACGAGTGCTAGGTGTCCTCATGGCATACTGGCACACTGCAGCAGCCATCTGAACGGTCTTCACTGGGTCATCAAGCGCTGAGACAATGAGATCCTGCAGCTCCTGAGGATGTGCCTTCAATTTGCATCCCTTAATATGTGTACCTGAGCAAATCACATGCAATCACATGCTTCATTTTCGTATTATGCTACAATATATTTTGTATGCATTGAAAACGATGGCTGACGATTAACCTGCTTTGCCTGGGTCAAGCTCTTCTTGTGGTCCATTAATTGCTCCCAATGCACAAGTTAAGATGGCCTCCAGCCGCACATGGTAATTAGGGTCACTAAGAGCCCTTCTTAGGCACTCGATGGTCACTCTCTGGAAGGGCAACTCTGGATGAAATAAATAACGATTTTCCAAAAGGGGTTTTTGCATGTGATGCAAAAACAATAAAATGTGTGCAGGTATTCACACACTGGATGTCTATTAACAGATCTCAGCTAACAATGTTTTTTTGTTTTTTTTTATAACCATTGGTAAGCTGCGACAGAGTTGTGAAAAGAAACACCTACTGATGTTGCAGGCAATCCTCCATTGATCAACTGCATAGCGAAGTCTGGAAAGTTCAGCCACAGACTGTTTGGGCATCTCAGGGTCCTGCCCGCTGAAGTCAGGGGGTATGAGACCCTGCTTAAAGTCAGCTTTGGTGGGCTGATCCATCCATCGCTGTTCTGCTCTCACAGCTCTTCCAGTTCCTGCTTAAAGTACATGGAAGACGGTAATGTCAATATCTTAGCCACATAGGAACCTTTCATCTTTCTATATTCAACTGCAGGTAAACAGTCACATTCGAGATACATGTGCAAGTCTACCTGGGAAGATCTCCTGTTCAGAGACATTCTTCGTGACAGCGAGTGGATTCAAGATGTCCTGTAGCCGAGGGGCCTGTGGGATCTCAATGTACTTCGTGGTCACAGTGGTTGCTTTCTTAATTAAGTGGTTCTGCACATCTGTGCTTACTGGAGAGAGCACATAACCTGGTATTCTGTTAAATGAGGACAGACACCATAAAGATCTATGTGTGGACTAAGTAGGTGCATGCATTAAAGGATAGTCACTTGTACGTCATTGCCAACCTGTATGCATGAAGTAATAACCTTACCTGTGTTGTTTCCTCAGCTGTAATATTTGCCCCGTCTTATTTTGAGTGAACTCCTGTCCCCTGCTGCTCTGGGCTTCTCGATCCTCTAGTGAGGATTTCTTCAGACAGGTGTGCACTTTTAACACCCTGAACGGATTTGTTATTCTAAACACATCACACATCTTGCTTTGATCACTAAGATTCAAGAAAGGTACCTTAGTGTTCACTGCTCTACCTTCTTCTTGGGTTAACCGACTGATGTTGCAGGCTATTTCATTGTTCTCAGGCCTCTTTGTTCTTTTCAATCTGGTAACAGGCGCTAAGGGGCCTGTGGCATGATAAAGCCAACTAAAGTCAGCTTTTCTGTATGAAACGGCCCCCATTTCGTCCATAACATCTTTGGAGAAAGAAAGGCTCTGGCTTGCATTATTCAGAAGCTGCTTGTACAGACGGTTCTCTCTGCACTTGCTGTTGTGCCCTGGTCTCCATTTTACGTGCTGTAAATGCATGTTTCCCAGTGAGGCCTTATGGGAAATCCTCTATAAAAGGAAACGATGATCAAATAGAAATTGATTGTTTGATTCTTAAAGCCTGCTGCATGGCTTAAAAAACAAAAGAAACCTGGCTACCGTTTTAAACCGCCACACAAAAACCCACCGAAAAGGATAAAGGTTCGAAATAAATACATAAACAAATGAAAAGTAAAAATAAATACATAAATTAAAATAAAAAGTGCAACTTTGGATATTATGAGAAGTCACCTACCGACACACTGCACAAATCACGTCAGAGCTCACGCTGAAAAGTTATTTTTTTATTTTTCAAAGCAGTTCATATCAAAGACAAGAAGAAAACCAGTTCGCAGACAAAGGTAGAGTTACGACAGCTTCGGTAGCGCTGGGATGTTGGCATAGCAGCAAGACGCGCTTGCTTTGGCTGCAGATTTGATTCATCTTAGTGAGTCAAATAATTTGAATCAATTCACTGAAAAGAATCATATTAATCACTAATTCGTAGTGTCCTTTAGGGGCCAGTTGGTGGCGATATGTTTTTACGTGTCATCATATAAATGCTTCCTCTTTAGGCTAAATGAGCTTTCTCTTTGTTATAAACAATTTTTTTTTTTTTAAGTTATTGTAATTGTTGCAAAATTTACTTGCATGCATAACCGCTCACTTCCCTTAAAAGACTGACTTAAAATTACTAAATAGGCTACAACAGCATTTATTAATCAATCACAGATGAGTCGTCTGGGAACGTGATGTTAGAGACGCAATGCATTTTGGGACTTAGGGACGCTGATACTTTGTTGGACTGTTAATAGACGCTTTTGTTTGCTTTGTACAACTAAAATACAGTTACTATGGTGAAAGCTTGATGTGTAATTAACTACCATAATCTATTTTTCAGCTTTCCTGCCAGGACTTAACAATGTCATGAACAACAACATTATTATACATCATTTATTTAACACACACTTATTTACATTTCATATTGGCACATATCATCATACATGTACAAACACCTCATACCTGTTCTTACTTGAATGTCTATATTATATATTTTACGTTTTTGCTATTTCGTACACTATTTTGTATACTTAGGCTATATATTATATTATTTGGCCTCAGGTCTCCAAGTGGTGTTGCATGGCTTGGGTAACAGCAGCAAGATGTAAAGCCATTATCTTCAGCAACATTTATCACAACACGTTTGTTGTTCATGTCATTTTCACAAAAGTTAGTTATAAACACGACGTGTCTAAATTCTTCACTGGCGCTGGATCTGAACTCTTCAGGGACACCAGCCCTCCAAGACAAAACTTGGTGACCCCTGGTCTAGATTTTCCCACATGGGTTTGTTTTGCTTCGTTTTTATCAATTTTTATTAATAAAGTCCTTTGCTTTTTGTTTTTGAGTCAACTGCAATTCTGACAAACACTGGTAACTGGCTGAATAACTACATAGACAAACTAATTCAATTATTTATTTATTTATTTTTAGGCAAACCAGCATACGAAACGCTAGAGTGCGATCCTGACTGGGTATCATCATCTTGGGCACACATAAGTTGGAGACGGCAAGCTGTCACAGGGGATCATGCCACACCTGCACCACGAGATGTATCTGTCCAGAGACTGATGGATGAAGCTGCAACAGCAGAGGATGCTTCATAAAAGGGTGATGTCGACTCAAATTACAACACCACAGAACAGCAGAAATGCCTTTTTTGTAGTTGCAGATGTGCTGAAATTAACTTCTTGTTGGAAGAGAACAGGAGACTGAAGGAAAATACGGATGAGGATTGTTTTAAAGATGATGATGCAAAGGTGAAGTGCTACACTGGTACTCCCACGTCAAGGTGAAGATATGATGTTCCTGGACAAGATTGTGACTGTATGCTGTGCCTTGACTAATATGTGCCTCAGCGTTGTCATGAAATCATAAGCAGTGACATTAAAATAGGAATGTAAAATCAATTGATTTCTGAGCAATCGCATCCAAAATAGAAGTTTGTGTTGATCGAAGTGTGTGTACTGTGTATATTTACACGTACTGCATATAAATACACATGCATACATGCACTCAAAAAAATTATTCTCTGACACTGTTCATTTTCATTGAACATCATTATGTTTGGTTCCCTTTTTAAACAACTGCATTGTGTTAAACCGACTTGAAACAGTTCTGTTTTGTTGCCCCTTCATATCATGCTTGACACAGGGCTAGATAAGGATAGAAAATCTTGAAATAAAGGCATTTTAGGCATTTTGTATTAAGATGATCAAATTGGGAGACTCTTTTATGTTTGTATTTTTAAAGACCCTCTGGCATGTGCTTGGGGACCTGCTAACATGAATCAAAGCTATTTTAATAATAATAATAAAAATACTCTGGGCATGCCATGGAAGTATCAAAGCCATCTTATGTTATGCATAACAAGTTAGCTAATGCCTAAAGTTAAGTAAGGCCCAATCTCAATTCTATTTTCTACCCCTTTGCCTACCCCTCGCCCCTTGAAATGAAGTGGAAAGGGGAAGGGTTAAATATTTCCCCCTAAGAAATGGGACACTACTACTACACTGTTATACGTCATCATCCATTGTCACTAGCTCCTAACGTTACGTCAGAGGACATGCACCGATGTTACATGTACACAAATGGCCATTAGCAAAGCAAAACAATGCGTTACCACATGCAGTCAAGTCACCGGGTATATAAAAATATATTTCCTAATATTGTGCAATTGGTGCTATCCGCTAGCAAACTTTAGCGATTTTTTTGCAACCGTTTCTTTACGGAATATCACCGTAAACACAAACACAAGACCGATGGTAATATACATATAGTGAAAAATTGTCCTAAAAATCCTTATTAATGGCAAAAATTACTTACATTTATGGGTCTTCTTGCTTGAGTGAGAAGCCATGCTGGAAATTTCTCTTAGCCCTTCGTTTGAAGTGAGGTCCCAAAAAATCTTAGTTTGGAGGGCTATCTAGCCCTTCCCCTTACCCCTACCCCTCCAACCAAAAGGGAATTGAGACACTCCTAACCCTACACGTGAACGCGCCGAACGGAGGGGTAGGGGAAAGTGTAGGGGTAAGGGGTAGAATTGGGATTGAGCCTTAATCAAACCTATCATATTTTTTCCGTGCAAAAGGATGTCTTCCGGTTAAATGTTTTAGTTTGAGTTCAACAAGCATAAAATGAATCCATTTCATTAAAACTATATTTGATTAAATTGAGTTGACCCAACTCAGTTAAATTTCATTGCATTCATTAGTTTTTTATGAGTTAAGGTACCCCTTTTCAGTCACTTTTCCAACACGAGTTTAGGTTTTTTTCATATGCAATCTTACACTTGATCATCGTTCGGTCCATTGTTATTTTTTTTTATTATCTTTGCGTGATTATATCTTGACAGCTGATGAGTGCGTCCTCAAACATGGCCGTGACTACCCAGAATGCAATGCGGAGTGACCTGGTTTCCCAAGCTTTATTCTTTGGAGGTAGGAAAACAATCACTTACATACTTCATTTAGCACCAAATAAAGGCTTTGAATCAGTGCATGATGTTAACAAGAGAAAATTATTCACAAAATGTATTAATTTAATAGCAAGTAAAATATGAAGTCGGTTTCTGATAGGGTTCACAGTATGTACCCACTGATAAGGTTTGGTAGATAGATAAAATCAGACGAATAAAACAGCTGGGAGTCATTTTCATGTTTTAGCATTGGAGCAATTTTATTCTGCGCTATTTTTTTAACAGTCACTGCCATTTCAACAGCATTTCTTGACTTTCTCACATCCATGCTTCAGGGGCCAGTTGCATAAACCTAGCCTTCATATTAAGACGGTATCTTAAAGAGCTAGTCTGACCAACTAGCAGTTAGCCAAGAGTAATCTGTTTTATTTTTATTTTTTGTATTTACCATAGACTGATATACATTTTTATGTAACTGAATTTTAAAAAACTGTGACCAGTCTTAAAGATACAATTTAGCTCACTAACTTTTAAGACTAGTCTTAACCTTTTAAACAACCAGCCCCATACATACAGGTCAGGCCATAAGGGGGATTGTTATATCATGAGTCTCTCTCATTTAATGGGCCAGTGTTATTCAGATGCTTCAAATGTGATGTCTTCTGAGACATGCACTAATGATATACCAAAGTGAGAATGACCATATTGCTGTTTCTGGGAACCTTTTTAGATGGACAGTTTCCATAAAGCTGCATACATACAGCAATCACTTAATTTCCTGAATCGATGTAAGCAAACTGCCGTGCAACCTTTGTTTATGTAAATCAGACATATTAAAACATACTCATTTAGTGTTTATATTCATTAGAAGGGCTGGGTATCATTCAAAAAATGTTGATACCGATAGATTGAGTTTGATACAGGTTCCTGAACAATACCTTTTTCCGATACCAATTTTATGAAATCAGTTTTAACAAAATTACATTATATTTTCAGCTTTTTGACATTTATACAGACTCAAAACCTCATCTCCTGAGCCCCATCTGTTATGCTACCTTTACACTAGTGCATTATTATTTATTCTTACAATAGCCTTTTAATCCCCCCCCCCCCTTTATTGTTTAATGCATAAAACATTTGTCTTTTAACTAATGAAGATTTCATTTTATTGTTGAAAAATAAAATGGATTTTATATTACAGTTTAAAACACTGAAGAAACACTGTTTTAATAATTTTGTAGTAGCCTATTAAGTACATTCTACTGAACAATAGTCATATATTTCTGCTGCCATGTTCAAACTTTTATTTTGACGGCTTGCCATGAATATCTTTACAGTTCTGTGTGTACATGATATGACGATAGATTTACTCAAATGAAACAGTCAAATGCTCTTAAAGAAACCTTCTTAGCAGTTCTGGAGATGTTATTCATATAGCCTACTGTATTTACTAACTTCCTTTAGTGAGACGCAAGACGTCATTATCACCGGAAGCAATTCAGTATGCTAGTGAACAAAACCGCGCGTCTGCACCATACATTAACACAGAGACACGCAGAATTCATCTTTTTGCGATTAAATATTGACAAATACTTTTGAAAGCGGAAGTGTGCTCGCTTGTGTGTTTACACACTTCTGGGCAAACACACTGGGTAGTGCTGCAGTCTTATTGGCTCACTGAAGGTGATGAGATTAACCCCTTAACCCCTAAGTATCGAAATTGGGTACTGAACGACGAGCCGTTTTTCGATACTCGGTTGAATCAAACCAATTCGGTCAGTACCTAAAAAGTAACGTACCGGACTCGATACCCAGCCCTATTCATTAACAAAATAAAATAATAATAGTGAAATTGACAGCTATAATATCTGTAGTCTTTGTCTTAAATTCATAAATAAAACCTGTTCAATTTATATATACCTTGTTATAAAATTATTTATTTAAAAAACATTTCAGGTTAGCAACAAAGGCAAAATGGCAACTATTGAATTAATTGTCTCTCTTTCTCTCTTGGAGCAAGCCAGCAGTCATAACCCTTTCTTTCAGTGACCACAAACATTACAAGCAATGCATGTCTTGGACGTAAAATACTTGTGTAATGTGTTGAAAGATTACATTTTTTATATGAATTTTTTGAAGCTGGCATATTTGTCATCCAGCTCTTCATAAATAGTATGAAAAGCTGGTTCTATTTATTGATAATTCCAATCCAGCCCTTTAATTGAAATCAAAATGTAAACATAAAAGTCTTCAGTGCTGCACTGAATAAGCCACGTTTCTAATTTTGCACATGTTCGCTGTTAGAGCAAGACAAAGTTCATGAGAATACACTTCATCAGTTCGGCATCAAGCAACAGCCATCAAGTCCACTTTCTGGATAGTGCAAATGATAACTAATGTTTAATATCGCTGAATTAGTCAGCATGACCAATTCAGGCCACTTTAAACCGAAGTCTCCACACAACAGGAGCCTCTCCGAACATAATATCTCCTCACCTCAGAGGAGTCCCCACAGCCCTCAGGCCGATGTACAATGAGGACTGGGAAGAAGCGGGCGTCTTGGTAGTTTGGCGGGCTGTCGTTAAGCGCAAGCTGACTGGTGTAAGACTGGCAGCACTGTTCATCGGGGCAGCAGCGCTCTGTTAGTGTACTACTGCGGCTCCTCCACAGTCCCACTGTGCGCCTGGAGCCGTACATGCGGCACAGAGAGAAGTGCGAGGTGTCCAGGGACAAACGGGAGTGGAAGGTGTGGCGAGAGAAGATGGAGGAGCAGCTAGAGCTGATAGTCGGCCGTCTTTGCCCGCCTTCCTGCTGACAACAGTGCTCACAATTCTGCACCAGTGTCCCGTAGCTCTGTGTCGAGCAGCTGTCCAACAGCAAGTGGTTGGAGGAAATGCTATCTCTGTGGTTTGACCCAGAAGCCCCCAGGTTCATCAGCATGGCCTCTGAGTAGCTTGGTATGAGCTGGCGGTTTGAGCGAATGTGCCATTCCAGCTCCGTACTGTCAACGGTTTCTGCTCTCGGGAGGCCGTAGCGAGTGTTTCTTGAAGCGGCGTCGGCGTCTGGAGATGGGCTGTTGGTGCTATACTCTAGTCCAAAGATTTTCTCCACTTGGTAGTGCACAAATGCCGTCCTGTACTCTATCAGCACTCGCAGTGGCCAGGAGAGCATAAGGAGAGCCGCCAACCAGAAGGTGACCCGCGAGGTGTACCACGGCATTTGGTCGGGATCCACGTAAGCAATGAGGTGCTCCTTAAAGTCAATGTTCTTCAGAAGCATGCCTTCGCGGGCTTCCATGTAGTCATCCAGTCCCTCGATTTCTGAGAAGAACCTAGCTCGTTGGTTGAGGTAAGCATTTTCAGGTCCTGCTCCTGTGAAGCTGAAGCATTTAGAGAAATGCAACCGTGTCGCTGCGTGACCCTCCAGTCCGCGCAAGTTGCGCGACACGTCTTTCATTCCACAGCGACTGTAGTCGAACTCGCCCTCGGCTACATGCGTGTTAACACGCTCGTGATAAACCTGTGTGGTCGTGTAGGCGTCTCCATTCCGGTAACGCGTTACTTGTCGAGTCCTGCGCACGAAATGGTAACTGATAGCTTTCCACCACACACACGGTCGGGCTTGGCGCATGCGCAGAACCCTGTCGTACACACTCTCTACGTTGGCCTTGCACTGTAACTCACTGCGGGAGCGACAGTGCCAGCACTCCATAAGGTAAACGGCATAGAGCATGAGCAGGAAGGCTAAGGGGATGTATACATAACCGTCAGAGCAAGGGCTGTCGTGGTATATCATGGCGCGACCTCCTCCTCTGAGAGAGTTCATTGACGCTGTGAGGGAAGTACTGGAGGAATCGAAGCTCAGCTTGGTGACCTGCGTGAGCTGACACCAGGTCACAGCACCCAGGCAGCTGTACATGAGCAGTGACAGGAGGAGGCATCGCCAGTGCATCTCGCGGCACATAGAGGCACTTAGGGACTGCTTGATCGGCCATTGCTACAAGGAATAACGAGAAAGAGATATAGTAATAAGCATACTGTATGGCACACAGGCTGACTGTAAATAATGTGAATAAGAAAACAAGAGGTAGTGGACACAAAAGAAATGTTATGAAATATTAGAAATGTTGTCACTTATATGAGGAAATTATATTTGAGGATATCTTTAGATCAGAAAAAAGAAAGAAAACTTTTTCAAACAATGTTTTTGGTAATTGAAATAAAGCTAAAAGAAATGTTGCCTTACCAACTATCTGATGTTCAAGATGAAGAAATAAATGTATTAAATGAATAAAAGCTTAATAGAATAATTAAAACAAACAAAATTACTAGGGATGTCCCGAATATCAAGACATTGAATAGCAGTCCTAATCCAATGCTTGTATATTACATTAATGTCTGTTTGGTGCACACTTAAAATACATTATACAAAGCTGCACAGAGAGTAAAAAAAAACAATTATGCATGAACTATGTTTATGTTAGATACACTATGTACATGTGTGTGTGTGTGTGTATATATATATGTTTGCAGACAAAAACTACTCTTATAACTTCCAAAAATTTATGTTTCGAGCCACTGTTGGTCAAGTGGAATATTTTAACAGTGTCCTTACTACCTTTCCGGGCCTTGAACATTGCTGTCTATGCAGGGTCAGAAAGCTCTTATTCATAAAAAATATATTCATGTTGCGAATATTAATAAATTTCTTACAGGTTCTTACAGGTTTAAAAACAACGTGAAATACATTTAGGCCCGGTTTCACAAACAGGGCTTAGCTTAAGTCAGGACCAGGCATTAGTTAAATTAAGATATTTAAGCAACTTTTACAAAAATGCCTTATAAGAAAATATTACAGGTGGTGAGCATCTTAACACAGAACAATGACACTGACATATTTTAAGATATGTCAGAGCAAGATATTTTCATCTGAAACAGCTCAAACATGCAATTTAGTCTGGGACTAGCTTAAGCCTTGTCTGTGAAACTGGGGGTTAATGTCTAAATGAAATCTGCAATGGACATGCATCTGAGTCAAATTCAAATAAAGTGCAGACAACGCTTTGACAGTAAACCCTTAACATGACTAGAGGGATATAGATCTATGAGAGAAAGTGGGCCCTGACAAGGATTTACTGTATTGCAATTCTTTAGTTCAGACTTAATTACTTTCAGGACATCCTGGCGCAAAGTCTTCAGATTATGTCTATTAAACCTAAGACAAGCTTCAGATAACTGACCTGTATTATACTGGTAAACCATTAGTACATTTTACAGGTACTTCCAATTTTATGATGCAATTTTTGCCTTTTCAGAGTCATGAAAATCATAGAGCATTGTGATTCCAGGCAATGATTAAGCAAAACATGGTGGAAGTCACTGCAACTTTTTCTTGAGTCTTCAGTCAGTGCCAGACAGAATCTATCAAATTGATTTTTCTCTTATATTCAAAACATGCAGGAGAGTAGCTCAGAAGTGCTTTTGTGTGATAACTCTGCATTTGGTACACCTCTTTGGCAACGCAAAGTTGTTTTTTGTAAGAGGAAATTGCTCCTATGTCTGAGGTTGTGGGTTTCAATCTCAGGTGCTGAGCTGCTGAACACAAATTATGATGAAAATGTCAGTTATTACTGAAAGTTCATTGAATAAAACGTACTAAGGAGCTATTGTTTTTTAACTTAACTGATCAGAAATCTCAAATTTGTGTTTTGAATATAAAATGCACTCAGATCATCTGTATGAGTTAAGTATGCTGTTCTCCGATAAGTGTCTGTAGATTTCAGCAGCTAATACCACAGCTTCTGATATTTATAAGGGTTGAAAGGCTTTTAAAGAGGAGGTGCAACATCAATAATGGAAATCCCACATGAAAGAGAATAGTGTGACAGAGCTAACAGTGAGCCATTCAAAAGCTGCTCATATCCTCATGCTCTTGGATATGTGAAACTTTGGAGAAAATATGGTTGTGATCTAAGATGCCTAAGCAGATTATATGAAACTTGATAATGACTTAAGCAATACTGTATGTGGGGTACCAGTTTTGTTTGTTGGCTTACTGTAGTACCATCTCTAAAATGAAGTTTAATTTGAAGCAACTGCTTAAAATTTAAATACAAACAACAAACATTCCTTCACCAGTCAACTTCAGTCCTCTTGAAAGTTTTTATTTGAAGAAGAAATACAATTTTTTATAAAATCAAAACTGTGCGGCGTATTATATTTTCTAATGTTACATAACAATTTCGATTTCACTTGGTGATGATGTTATTCTTTATCTACAGCAGTACATTTTATATAGTAGTTTACTGCTGTAGATAAAGAATAACATCATGTTAAATGTAATTTTTAGAGAAGATCAAATCATAGCTCTGAGTTCCAGCAAAGCAGGATTTGTGTGAAAGATGAGCTGAGGGACATTCACAGAACTGGCAGGCCATACCAGAAAGCTTCACAAGGCAATACGCACCAATAAAATTAATATCAGAGTTGGTTGGAATCAGCAACAGTGGCAGGCTATGAAAGGTTTTATCCAAAATAAACATATCTGCTCTAACTCTCTGTGGTGAGGGTGATTCTCAGGCTAACAGGCATATAATATTTTCCACAGTGGCAATTCCATAATTACAGCAGTGTATTACAGAGGTGTTGACCAGTGACTTGCTTCTTGCGTCAGACCAAGGCTGCATCTCATTGCTGGTTTTACTTGATCTTAGTGCTGCGTTCGACACTATAGATCATGACATACTAATAGATCGACTACAAAATTATGCAGG